>JAPYZB010000874.1:0-18424 GCA_030522745.1 Eupelmus kiefferi | reverse complement strand
TGTCGCTGATCTCTGTCGAGCTATTGGTTTTTTTTATTTATTCTTTTTTTTGGTTTATTAATGTGGTATGGTAGATTTTTAGTGCAATAAGTGTTGACTCGCAGAAGGATTTAGATGTGGATGTTCTGTGCAGATAATGTTGTTTCTAGAATGCAGTTTTGTCGATGTTCTTTTTTTTATGATAGTTTAGTTTTATATTGAATTTTTGATGTTAAGTGGGTTATTGCAAGGGATAAGTTAGCATCGTTCTAATGATGATTTAGTTGAACACAATAAGAGTAGTCAATTTTTGAATAGATATAAGAAATTTAATATGTGTGTAGGGATAGAGATAATAGTAAATCTTACTGCAGTTTCAATAGTTAAAACAATAAATTCTGTATATATGTTAGAATGTTAATTACCTTGATACGATAGCTAGTTGATTTTTTGCATTTAAAAACCATACGTTGATTTTCTTCTTACATTGCTAAGTTATTTTCTATTGAAAAAGATTAGTGATATCACATAAAATATTCATTAGTAAAAAAGATTGACATAAAATAAAAATTGGTCATTGCAAACCAAATGCTCTAATGTGATCGGCGTCATCAACGGTATCTTATCTCAGCTGATCGTAATTATCATTGTCCACTCGCCCTGGACCGATTGCCACCTAAATTTCCTTACCGCGTTAACTATATTGTACAAAAAAAATCGTTCCGGGGCGAATGGATGGCCGCTCGGCTCGATGGTTGATCGGTGGCGTGCAATTTCCAGACGCAACTCGCGGGCTCGCGGACTGGCGTGCAAAAGTTCTCACAGTATTATCCGAGCTCGATGTTGCCACCACCGCCGCCTGCGCCGATGGCCAGGCCGGTGGCCATCATCAGGTCGACGGGCGAGCTCACGGCGAGCAGCGCCAACTCGCCGCCCAACTCGGCAGCCTCGCCCAGCGATCCGTCGGACCTCGCCCAGGCGGCGAACGCCCAGGACCAGATGGCAGCCGCGGCGGCGGCAGCCGGCCTCGTCGGTTCGGCCTGCCAGACCTCGGTGGATCCGGGAGGTAGGAAGAGCCCAACGAGGATCCTGGTTGCGGCGCCACACACGAGTCGGGAGTACACGTTCGCTCACTTTCACTCGCAGCCTGGGCAGGTGAGTTGGCTTTTTTCGTTTTTTTCTTTTGAGATTTTTTGGGTTCGAGATTGTGGTAGTTGGGGATTTTGGTGAAGGTAAATTTGAGAAGTAGGAGGTGTAGGGTTAGTGCTTCAAACTTTGAGAATTCAAGAAACAGATTATGCTAAAGTATTACTTTAGCAATTTAAGTTTTTTAGTAAGAACAAGAAATTAGGAAGAAACAATTATGTAGTTTTCGAAATTAACAAGTCACGTATTTAAGAAGAGTTCAAAAATTAAATAAAAATTTTTTTTTTTCAATTGAACTACATATTTCTAACTAGAAGTAATTATCTTTAAAATTTCTAAGAAATTCATTCATTTGGATAATAAAATAAAAATTCTGAGTTTTTTTAAACAAAAACTTAAGAAAATCTCTGTAAGTAATTAAAAATATGTATCTAAGGGATTTGTTTAAAAGCTGAGTACCAAGTTTAGAAAGTATAAAATTTTGGAAGCTGTTGTTTTATCAGAGATTCTGGCTTGTACGATAGGGAAACGTTCCCTCAACATCGTGTAGGAAACTTTAAATAGGAGTTTCAAAGTATTTACTGTAATGTGCTTCGGTAAGCTGAATGGCGGTTAAAGTAGCTTAAACGATAATTGATACGTTTTACACCGAATCTCTCTTACTTTAAATCGTAACTACTGTTTAAGCCTAAAAAGACAAGATTTACAAGTTTTTACAAAATCAGTCACTTAACTTTTGAATCCTGTCCAGAATACAAATTTATGTTGCTAGATTGCTATTTCGTTGTAGTTTAAAGTTTAAATTTACTATTTGAGAATGTAAATAATCTTTTTATTGTAATATTAGAATAATGGTAAACAAAAAATTTTCTTCATTTTACATTTTAATGCTAATAGACCATCATAAATTACTATAGTCTTAACATAGAATAAGTCTATAGTAATAATTTAGAAAATTTATTTAAAATTACATATATTTTATGAAACTGTTATTTTTTAAAAGTTTTACATTCAGAAATATTTTTTTATTTGTAGTACTTCGTTGTAATCAATATGACAAAAAACTTTTAAATTACAAAAAATCGGTAACCAATTTATGTTGTAGAAATAATCAGTTTTAGGTTCCAGACATAAAAAATGTTAAAAAATATTATAAGATCCCTCAATATTTACCCATAATATAAACAGATTTCTTCTTTGTAGATAAATACGTAACTTAAATCGGATTATTTTTGTTTAAAATTTTTTCTTAGAACTCAAGATCATCTACTTGTACATAATAAATTCATCACTAACTTTGTGAGATCTAAGTGAAGCAAAAATCTTGATAAAACAAGAAAGAAAATCACAAACCAGACTATCTATGTAAAACTAAAATCCAACTTGAAATTTCAGCAAATTTTCACCTACCCAACCATCAGCTCGATGTCGGGCGTAATATCACCTACGAATCTCTCGCTGTTCTCGTCGCCTGTCTCGGTGACGCGGCCCGTGGCGACGCAGAGGTCCGTCTCCAACATCCCGCCGCGCTGGAACACCGCGCCCTTCATAAACCTCGAGGACGATTACAATATGATTGCGCCGATCATCGCGGGCACGGCCAGCGAGCCACCCACCGCCATGGAAGAAGGTACGTGGAGCTCTCATGAATTATTCATGCCCCGGCCGGATGGATAACTCCTCCTAACGCTCATTTTACGCGAAATTGGATTTTAGCCTCGAATCTGAAAATACGTGCCGATCCGGAGCGATTCGACGCTCTCGGCTCGTAAATATCGTAGGATAAAGGTTTTTTTTTACACGAGTTAAGTAATAGAGAAGTTGGGGGCGTTCTTTAAGAAGAGTTATTCTTGAATCTTCATTATGAACAATTTTTAAGAGTACAAGAGGAAATCGTTAACCTAAGACGTTGTGTTCAAGATAATATTGAGGATGTACCATGTTAAATACAGTGTGCAAATTTCTGAAATGCAGTTTACATTTCCCGTTTAAAAATATTGTATTGTTTAAGGGGGCCAGCCTGAGTTGAAATTCCGGAAAATGAATAAAACATTTATTACTATTTAAAGTAGTATATCATAGCTTTTAATAATATAATTTTTTTGCATTTACTATATACATATAACAGATAATTTTTGCACATTTTAGAGATCTATCTTGTCCTCTAAGTCTCTAATACCGCTCACCGTTAGAAACCTTGAATTTTGACTATTTTAGTCACTTACCACGGGTTTTCTAGCCAACCAGCTCATCAATTTTTACCAGCTTGGGCTTAAAGTACTCCTTTAGAGTACCACTACAGAATGAATGGATTACTTTTTTGAAAAAAACTTAACAAATAATTATTGGAGACACTTATGTGTAAAATTTTAGTAATAAATTATTTAAAAGTGAAATTTACGTAGACAAGTGTAGACAAGTTTTCAAAAAACTATCCATTCATTCTGTAATGATACTCTAAAAGACTATTTTAAGCCCAAGCTGGTAAAAATTGATGAGTTGGTTGGCTAGAAAACCCGTGGTAAGTGACTAAAATAGTCAACATTCAAGGATTCTAGTAGTTAGCGGTATTAGAGATTAAATAGTAATAATTGTTTTATTCATTTTCAGTGATTTCAACTCAGACTGGCCCCCTTAACACATTTGCCAAAATTGACTATGATTCCTGGCGATTTCTACCCTCGCCTAACTCGATTGGTAAACTCGTCTTTATACGAAAGCATTACCGATACAAATACGAGAAAGTGATTTCAGCATCGTACGGACGTTGCTTAAAAAGGCTACATAAGGTTGAAATTACTTCGACGCATATATATTAAACCGTATTTTATTATATGACGTGCACAAAGCGAAACATAGTCTTGTGATACTTCGTGCGCAAAGCTCGATTTCTAGCACGCTCGAGCAACCAAGTGTATACTAAATCTCGCTTTGTGCACGTCGTATAAAAAAATACAGTTCGATACATGAGTGAGGAAATGAATTCAATTTAACGTGGCCATTCCACGCAAGCCTGAAATCACTTTCTCGCACACCAGTATCCAAATGTACTATTTTTGCACGACGTGCGTAAAGCTCGTTTTAACACATAAATTTTTATATTTTACACCCGGGCGAAGCGAGGATGAAAAGGATACGCTTAGTTGAAATCATTTCCTCGCTTATGTATCAAAACATGTTTTTTTCATACGAAATGTTCAAAACGATATTTAGCATACGCTTTTTTGCTTATGCGTGCGCAAAATCGAGCTTTGCGCACAGAGTACCAAAAAATCAATTTTCAATAATTGTACTGAAAACTATTATTGTATATGTGACAAAAAAAAATTTAACAAATATTCGGTCAAATTTAATGACGCTAAAGTATTAATGTTACATCAGATATTATTCTGTTATTTTGACGCTAAATGCCTTATTTTTACGTCAACGTCATCTGTTTACTATGCCATTTTAAGCTCTTTTCAACATAAACTTTATAATTCCAGAACGGTACTTTCATCCCGTCCATACGAGCAACGTAGTCGACAAAAACGGTAACGGCGGCATGATGGGCAGTGATCTCGGCGATCCTACGTCTCATCACCATCAGCAGCAGCAACAACAACAGCAACAGCAGCAGCAACAACAGCAGCAGCAGCAAGTAATGCAAGACAAGCTCTGCAGGCCAAAGTCTCCCCCGTGACACTGGAGGACCGTCAGTCACGTGCGACCGTGTGACGTCGCCCCGGACCCGGCCAGCCCAACGTCGTCGCGCCGCTGCTGCCTGGCCCGATAGATCCCGCTCAGCGACGATGCGACGCCATCCACTCAACGGTCTACACTCACACCTTTTGACACACACAGCTACACATACATAAACACACATACAGAGTCAATGCTTCCAGTGCGCCGTTCGTGCGAGTGTCGAACGGCTTTATCAAAGTGTTAAGTTATGCAGATGAAGAAGGCAGACACCTTCTGGTCATTAGCCCTCTAACAAAGCCTCGTCGACTTCCAGTTGTCCTTTCGGTTTATCTCTGCGGGGCCGACGAAAATTTTCCGAGTGTACTCGGGCTGTAGAGCACCTTGTTGCCGCATTAATTTTTTTAATACACGAAGCGAGGTCGTCCGCGTGAGTTCGTAGGGATTTCGTAGATCTTTACAAAACGAGTTTCGTACTCTTGTGCCAAAAGACGATGAACAAACGAAAAAAAGTAACTTATTACGATAAAGATTTTCTATTTCATAACGACAGTAGCGTTTAATAAGGATTTTCAAACGGTTTTTTCCATGACGACCTGCCGCCTCACCTTAGCCGTGCTGTGTTACGGAGGATCACTCGAAAATTTTTCGCTCGAGCCGCACCCTTAGTACTAGGTTTTCGCTTGATGCGCGCAACCCAGATAATAATGTAAAGCTCGTTTTTACGATGGTCACAAGAAGTCTTGAGACAGTGTGCCGCATAGTCTTCCAAGCCTCTCCGCTGTCGCACACGGCCATGATATGATCTGCGATACAGTAGGTAACTCAGCCGCTTGTTGTACACCTCGTGTTCTCTCACACACTTACACACCAGTATACACTCTGACACTTAAACTCTCGAAAATTGCATAGCTGGACAGACAGCTGATCGGTTAAGGCGCTGGAACGGCTTATAAGTGGTATCAATTGGTTCTTTTTTTATTATGAGAGACCACAAAATTTTACTAGTTATTTTAAATAATTATAAATACAACGTTAATATGTTTGGATTATATCAATTGATCCAATATTTGATAACAAATATTTAAGAGACATGACATGAAATTAAATATGAAAATGATGTCTTTAATTTAATTCTTTAATTTGCAATAGCGTTTTGAATTCATCCTAATTCAGGGTATATGTTTTTATGTTTGTTTTATTTTTGTAAAAATTTATTGACCGTGTTATAAAATTACAAATCTCTTTTGAAAAGAAAAACTTTTTGAAATCCTTGCGTTAAATACTTTAGTGTTCAACCACTTGACCACTTATCAGCTGTTCGGATATACACTTCTATGAAAATCCCTTACATAAAATCCTTCGAGCAATAACTAAAAAAGTTAAAAACGTAACAAAGCGATCCGCAGATTAATATTAAGGTGGATTCGCTCTCAAAAGTCAATATAAATCAAAAATTATTGTAAAGTTTATTAAGAAGCCTAGCGTTTTATATAGAGTGGGACTACTGTCAGTATTGCCTAACATTAGTAATTTTTTTGCCAATCGAGAAAGTATATTTTGTACCGTGAATAATAAGCAACCTAGATAAGGAAGAATAGAGCAACATACACACGCGTACGTGTGTGCCGAGAAAACGATTTGTATATTCGTGCTAAACTCGGCATTAAGTTGTGGTGACGGGGCAGAGGAATGTAAGGGGCGTAAAGTACTGCAAAAATTTCGTAAATAACAAAAATCTCATAGGTGAGTTTTATTAAGTCGACAAATACTTAATTTCAAAAGATCCGAAAAAACTGAAAGTGATGATTTTAATAATTTATTATTCATTTTGCTCGATTTGTTGTATATAAAACACTATTAACATAAAAATATACACGAAAGTGGTTCGGGTATGTCTTACGTTTTTCATATTTTAATTGGTGCTTGAAACCTCAAACAAAATAAAAAGTACCTATGAGATTTTCTGTGATTTCAAAGTAAGAAATGGCGGGCACTATGTAATCATTCATATGCCTAACGCTCAGGCTAGTGCTAATACTAGTTAAGACTAGTGCGAACTAGTCAACAGAGGCTGCTAGTTAGAAAAAAAGTAATATTAAAAAAATATATAAATTGTAGTTAACTTTTTTCTCAGAGAAAAAAGAATACTTGAGAAAAATTTTGCGGATACCTATACTGATTTGCGATTAATTAATAGCGATTGTATGGATTAAGAAAGAGGTCAATGAAAGTCGTGTTAGTGCAACGTTGATAAATAAAATGCAACCTGCGGTAAAAGCGAAACATGCGTCATTAACACTTAAGACTTTATATAAAACGCCGTGTGATTATGAAGAAAAAAAAATGAAAAAAATGATTAACATAGAGACTACCTATTCTGAATGCTTCCAACGAAATACCGCGCAAAATAAAAAAAGAGAAATGCAGTACGACTATATAGAAACAAAGGAAAAAGGAACGAAAAACGAAAGAGAAAATACCCGCCCAAAAAAGTAAATAAGCCTATATTTCTTATTTAGTATGAAGAGAAATAAAGTTGTCCCTTTTCAGGCACAAAAGATGACGTTACTTCATCTTGCTGCTTCGATATGAGCGTCTAAATAACTGAGATAAAAAAAAAAGAAACGAATTGAGTTTGCGATTTATCGTAGAGTTTAAGGGTTAAGAAAGGTTGCAAACAATTTCCCTTTCCCCATTATCACCGTTGAAGGTCGTGTTCTTGTGACACTCGAATGCCGTTAATTTATATAATTGTAGAAATTGAGTTTTATAAATAGTACATACGTTGTTTATTATTAGAAGATTATCATTTTATCGATACTATTACTACTTCGGTTATTTTTATTTACTAGGTAATTATTATATTATACTTTTAAATCGTATTAGTTATCGCTAAAATGCGCATTGTATTATATTACGATTTAACTTGGACTTCGTTAGCTTGGTTTGTTCAATTAACGGAGAGACAATTTACAAACACTGTTGATCAAAAGAAAAATAGTGATCGTTTAATAGATTGTTAAATTTAATTTCGTTTTTCAATTCCTACTTATTTTCCTTGCTCACTTTTATCAACGATCGGACACGGTAAGATTTATATTTGTTTTCTAATTTAATCTTGATAACACAATTAACACGTGAATTTGCTAAATGTCTGTACGTTACGTAACTTACTAATATTTTCAGCGCTTTGCAAGTAAACGTGAAAATTCGTTCCTAAACATTTGTGATCGTACGTGATGCATAGTTAAAACGTGCAATAATCGAGTCATCGATAAGCCATAATGGGGAATCGAAAAATTTACAACGGCACCCTCTTGACCGTTAAAAATCCTTTTCTTGATTTCCGAAGTAACTTGCAAAAGAAAATTTACTAATTTCGCAAAAGTGGCAGCAGCGATAACTCCAATAGTGATAAGTTTATTAGGTACTACGGTGCTATTATATTATTACAATTGTATTGTAAACGACGACGACTGCTACTGCTGCTGCCATTTGCGAGCTGCTGCAATACTTCTAAGTCTATTACTAACACTACTACATCTATACTGTTCTAGAATAAACTATAACTTTACTTCTATTGTTATAAATGCATTATGAGTGAAGGGAAGTGTCATCTGACATGAAATAGCATTTTATTCTTTCTTTTTAAATATTTGAGAACCCTAACAAACCATTTATTAGAATTCAAAACATATAGTTTTAAATATTTAAATTTCTATTTTACCTTTATATTATAAAAACCTATTTTACAGATTTTTTTTAATTATACGGCTTAATTATATTTTTTCAATTTTTTCCAGTATAAATATTTACCCACAATTCTTCATTCGTATTCACTTTATACAATTTATTTTTATTCTCATTGATCATAACTAAAAAATCTATTTTTTATGTAAACTAATTCGTTTTATCTAATAAAAATAAATGCTTATGTGAAATATAAATTTGATACGTGGCAAATGACACTTCAATCTAAGACGTAAATTGAGACTACCACCATCACCACCACTGCTATACTAACTCTACAATTGTTACCACCATTTCTGTTATAAACTATTATCACTAATTAAAAAGTTATAAAAAATGCAATTTACTACTATAAAATGGCTACAGCTCCTATATATACTCTACGCTATATTTCAAAGCTACTGCTACTTTAAATATCGCAAAATGAAAGCTGAAAAATACTGTTATTCTAGTGAACGTAAACTTACGACTGCTATATACTTTCTTAAATATAGTTTACGGGAAACAGTGTAAATATATGATTTTAAATGAAAATGTAACATTAAAGAGCGACTTAGGCAAACAGAGACCAGTTTTCTTTCGAAGTATATTTATAAAAATATATATATATATTTAATGCCTTTGTTGAGGTGCATATAAGAGCTCTGCAAAAGATTCGAATTAGGAAAAAATATATTATATATACATATATATAAGTTTATAAAATGATCGAGAAGTTTAGCGTATTGTGTAAAGAATTAAAAATAACGTACATGCGTAATGTACTTATAGACGTAGTCGCAAGAAACTGCTAAAAGTATGCCAAGCAGCCGAGGTAAGATAGATCGCAATACTGTGTATACATTGTGGTATTTTTCATTTGACGAAAATAAAATGGAAAAGCTGTATTCGTTGTACCAAGTCAAATATTAGGTGAAGGATCATTTCAATGTCTGAAAAAAGAACAGGGTGGTCCGGGATCGCGTTAACTATAATAATTATACAATAATTCGCTCTTTAGTATGGAATATTTATATTTTTGCTTTACATCAAATTGTAGTTAAAGACTCGTAGGTAATTACAAAAATACGAGTTTGAAAAGAATAGGACGCTTGTGAAAAAAATCGTGCCTTTCATTTTCTAATTTTTAACAATGTGTTCTCGCACTGTCGAATAAAAAAACTAGCACTTAATATTTGTAACCATTAACAAATACTCGAAAAAATTGATGATTCTTTGATTTCAAATATTTTTGAGCAATATTGTATGCCTTTTTTAAATGTACGCATTAATTTGCTTCATTTTAAACTTATAATTAGCAGAAGACGTGGAAGTTACTGAAAGAAAATAACTTTAACGCGCATCTAAAGTCTGAAGTTCCAAAATGAAGGAAGTTAGAATGTATAGTTTAAATAATAATTAAATACGTAGGCTTATTTCAACTTAATTTGATTAAGCATTCAAGTTGATTTTCCTCCGTAAAACTAAAACAAAACTCTTGGAGGCGTTATTAAAAATATAAGCGTGCGATCGTGATAAATTTACAAAAGAACACCGTAATATAAAACAAATGGAAAATTATATAGTAAATTTAATTGTAATTAATTTTGTAAATATTAAAAATAATATTAAAAATAATTTAATTAAGTAGTCATGTCATTTTTACTTAAAGTAATAAAAAAAGCGTAACATTTTCAAAATTTTTAAAACTGTAAATATCACTTTTTTTATCATGTTTCACTAAATATTTGTATGAATTAATTTAGTTTTCTTGATAAGATTATTTCAAGTATTTAAAAAAAAATATGAAAATTGTGAAAATTCAAACAGAAAAAGGCTGAAAGTATCCAGTTTTGTGGTACAGATAAGTTGTAAGGTTGACAAAGACGCGATAAAAGCGTTGACTCGAGAAATTAATGATTTCATTTGAACTAATAGACTACTAGGAATGCGTAAATTGTAGGTATTAGCTCCAATTCATTTAATGCTAAATACCAAAAAACCAGTGATTAAAAGAAAACCTGAAAATTCGAATGAAGCTATAACTAGATTCACAAAACGTGTGAACTAGTAGTGTGCGGTCGCTAATTATTGGATGTACTCAAAGGAAATTTTGTATAGCGTCTCGAGCTGCCTTGAACCGAAAGTGCATTATAAAAATCGTTCGCTCGACAGGTCGAGAGTGGAGGTGAAATAAATGGCGCATTCTCGATCGGATCGACGATACGAGGGTTTTTCTACATAAAGTAGTTTCACGTATAGATGAGTAAATAAAAAAAAGTAACAAAATACAACAGCGATTGTAGTTAAAATATAATATTAATAAGGCCAGATATACGAAACGTAGTGCAAGTTTGAGCCGTGCTTCTATTCTGTTTAATAAGATTCAATATATTGAATTCATTTTTCGCTTAAGACATTTAAATACTTAGAGTAGCCACATTTATTTGTGCATTACTTTTATTTTATTTATTTATTTTTATAAAATTACTCAATGATATATCAAGAATAAAAAACGTTTATTTTTGCGAAAACATTTTTTTAAATTTTAATTATCTCCTGTTAATTAACTGTGGTGCTCTGAGTGTAACTCGTTTCCGCCCAACATTGATCGTTCGATGGACTCGACAATACATTGATAACCAGAAAAACGTAATCGAATTCAAGCACGGTTTGAATCGTTGATAGCGATGGTAATTAAAAGTAATCGATAAATATAGCCGGAATAATGTAGCCCCGGGCCACCTCCGCAAAGTAACCTAAAACAAAAAACTACACTTACACAACGAAATTGTAAGAAACACGAAAACTCAACGTGAAATCTGTACAAGAACAAAAGATTATAAAATGTGACACGAAAGCTAAAGCTGAAAAAGTATGAAGTCATTAACGTAGAATTGAAACGAATGAAACTGCAAAATAAAATTCTATAAGTAAGAAACATAATTCGATTAATGTTCTATTGTAAATAAACAAAAGCACCGCTTTTTGGTGATAAAATTTGATAAAAATGTAAAGCGCGTTTCATTCAGTTTCGCTCCACGTTCTGATTGCTGCGAAATTTGTATTCTTAATGAAGTAAAGTTATATTATATCGATAAGGGGAAGTAAAAGAAAAATCGTCCCAGCAGTCAAAGAAGCATAGTCAAATTATTATGAAAAAGCAGTTAATCGATTGAAGAAAAAAGTAGTGAGATGCGTATTCTGTAAGCAATTATACGTAAAAAAAAACAAGTAAGCAATTTTCAAATATAGATTTAAAGGAGAAATGTTAACTACTTAATAAAATGAGATAGCCGAAAGGTGCATATACGAGCTAATTCAATAAAATTAATAAGGAAAAAGAAGAAAAATGTGCAGACGAAGTTGTTGCGAGTGACAGAGTAAATGTGCTGAAAAATGATGTAAATCATTAAATTCAGAACAGCAACAATAATATTAGTAATAATAATAAACTTAAAATGATAACAATGATGAAAAAAGTAACTGAAGAGAATAAAGATAGAGCGTTTACGGCGTTATATATACAACATTATACATAATGATAATTTATATATATAAAATACAGTGATATATTTATCGAATATTTATTGAGCAATAAAGATTATAATACCAACAATAATAAAAGAAAAAATACTAGACTATGGGTAGCGAAATTGTACAAAGCATTGTGAGAACAAACAGCAGTTTCAAAAGAAAGCATTAAAAAAAAGTAAAAAAAAAAGTAAAAATGTATTTACGAGTTTAACGACTTGAATACGCAAGATGTGAGCAAAAGGTAAAAAAAGTCGAGAGCAGAGAGTAAGCAAGCTTATTTTTGTTTGCTTTTTTCCTGTAATCCTATGATACATAAATTTTGCTTGAATACACAATTTGAATGAAAATTAGTTCTTTTGCTGGTCTTTTTCGAATCGTTAATGTCGAACCTGCATGTGATCAAAGCGGAATTTTATTAGAGTGCCAAGTAACACAAAGTAATACAAAAAAATTTGTTACATTTGCATAAAAATTAATATTTAAGAGTTTTGAAATTATTAATTCCGTGTTTATACGGAAAATTTGAAATTCAAAGTGGTAGGTCAGCAAAGGAAGATTAATATGATTTTTTGCATAAGAATAAAAATTGTTACATTTTCACTTGAAATTGGTTAAAGAAGGTAAAAAAATCATTTCATTTCAAATTAAAATGAATGTCTCATAGAATTACAATAAAAGTATAGACCTATAAACCAGTTCTATTTTTATTGGCTTTTACGCTTATTATAATTAAATTTTAAAAAAGCGATGCTAGGCGTTTTTTACCGATTGCTGACGTAAGGTTCATGTATATCAGGGATTAGACTAATTAGCACAAGATGGCGAAGTCGACGTAATCAGAGAAGAGAACCTAAGAGATGACAAAGCAGACGATATATAAATATACATAGATAACGGAGATGCGAATGAGGAGAATATTAGGGTGGTGATAGTGGTGGAAACGAGCTTGGTGATAACGACGTAACGCAAACAAAAACTATATAAAAAATGAAGGAGAAGAGCAAAGACACAATGTATAGTCTTCGCTTTTTACGTGAAATGGGAGGAAAAAAGGAGGCTATCCCTTGTCGTACGAAATATGTAACAAGATAATGATGAGGGTGATAATGAGTTTTTGTCACCTTACCGCGCCAACAATACGTTGTGTCCATATTGTCTCAATTAACAATTATGTATTATATATCCGACAATATTGATTATTAAAATTCTTAATACATAAAAAAACAACATTTGGCTTTTTATTTGTAAATAGAAATCCTTATTAAATTGATATTTTTTATTGTTTTCGTTTGATTACAAGTGAATAAAAAGTTTATTTAGAAATAAATGTTAACTTTTATGCATACTTAATATTTTATATATAGTCAGCATCAACTATAAGATATGAAAAAAGTATAAAAAAGAGTAAAATTTTAAAATAAAATATAGATAATACAATTTTCACAATAATTTGTGATAGTATATTAATATAAAATTATAGCTTAATAAAAAATCGTTACGTTCACGTATAATTGCATATATGTATAAGTACAAAATAAATTTTAGCCAATAAAAAAGATATCTACTATGCTATTGCAACCCTCTGCATTATCGGTAGAAATCTATTTAAATCTTATCTTCAGAAGGTATGGATAAAAAAGTTTTGTAGCAGCTGGTTTGGCAAACGGTAACTATTATTATATAATACAGATTCCATACGCTGTATTTAACAAAATATATAAATTTTAAAGTTTTTATAAAAATAAAAACATTCAATTTTTACATTCCTAATACCACCACCACTAATGATACATTCTTTAATTTGTATAGAACTAGAAATTTGAATACAATTTAAATATTTCTTACTTATTTATAAAATACATATAGTATATTCTTTACTCTGAAATTAGAATGGAAAAATCCCGATTAATTAATAAAGATTATTATAATAATTAATCTAAACAAGATACATTATAATGTGTACATAACATGAAGTATACCCAAACAGTACTCGATTTAATGACCATTCAAATTAATGTAAAGCAACGAGCACACCAGACACAGACGAATCAAGCATATCAGGGTCAAATAGATTTTGACAGGCGCAGAGGGGTCGATGTACACGCATTTACCAAAATCAAATCGCTTTTCGCGGAATTCAAAGCTGACGTTGCCGCACGCGGCTGCAAGGCCTTTCATGTACGTCTCAATTATCTTTATGTAAATTTACTCAGTTTTGCGGTGTGGGAAACTGCCGACTGCGCGGAACGAGGAGGAAGAGAGAAAAGCCTTGCGGCCAATGCCTTCGAGGCATGCCGGGTGTATATGGTACGAGCGTGTAATGGTATTCGGACGCATCCTGTCGGATTTTGCTTTTGGTTGAGGATTTGCACTTTTAGATTTCAAGTATTCCCGAGTGAGATTTGTAATCGCAAATGAGAAAAAAATTAATTTTGTTATGAGATTAATGGTACATAGAAGGCTTTGAGGGTGGATTTCTGACACGCAAAAATTAAGTTTAGGATCAATGGACCTTTCTTCCTGGCGTATAAGCTATTTAATCTCAAATATGTGTTATTTTCTTCAATAACGATGTTTCATTATTAGTCATAATATTCTAAATATTCGTGTTCTCAAAGAACGAGATGATAAAACTAAACCAGAAAAAGTTTTAATTTACACTTCTGTTCATTAAAAAAATTGTATTTATAGTAAAAGTTATTAGTAATTGAACATGAAGTAAAGAAATGAAGAAATGAGAAAAATTTGTATTTTATTATTATTGTTATTTTTGGAGTAAGGAGGAGGATCATTTTGGCCGGTTTCCGGCCCCCTACATTATTGATCATGAAAACTTTTTTTTTTCATTATTATTATCTATATTTGATAACTAATTGATTCCACAACAAACGGAACCGCTCCCTCTCCCTCCTAGTAAGAATCAAGATCGATTCAATGTCAGAAAAAGCCGTGAGAAAAATCACAGGATTTCGAAGTAAGTATTTTGGTTGTTCGGCTTAACTGTAATATATCTATACGTTTTTGGGGTTGCTGAGTCCATCGGCTTTTTTTCTATTTGATCTTAAAATAACCTTGAAATGACCTTCAGGTGACCTGACACAGCCAAGATGACCTTGATTTTTACTAGGTGGAAAAGAAGAATGTTCCGTTTGTTGTGTAATCGATTAGTTATAAAATATAGATAATAATAATAAAAAAAAATTTCTATGGTCAAAAATGTAGGGAGCAGCCAAAATGACCCTCCTACTTTAGTAACGTTTTTTGTGATTTTTTGTTTAATGTTTTTATTATATAATTATAATATAATACTATTATAAGTAATGCTATTTCCAAATATTAATAACTTATGACAAAAAAAAAAAATATTTTTTAGAATAAAAGCTTGAATCTAAATGTTTTCAATTTAGTATTATGACCAATTGCGTTTATACAGCTCACATTTCAAAAAGAAAGCTCCTTTTGAAGAAATTATGATAGGTAGTGGACTGTAAACGTCAAAAATCAACCTTTAAAATCTCGTTGAACTTTTCTTTTTCCCTCACACATTGGCTCGTCCTTGTTATATCAAATTATCTATCTAGACGTAATTTATTTTTATTGTAGTTTTTCTTTATAAATTATGATTTTTTATCCTTGATAAATCTCTTAATTGTTTACTGGAGACTTTTATTTTATTTAACAGTTAATATGTTAGTTAATATTATTTTTACAACGTCTTTATGACGAATATTTATTTGAACACTATCGTATTAGTTAGAAAATTGTAAATATATTTCACTAATCATGCATTGAAAATCTCATAAAAATATGATTATACTGACGGTAGGCGTGTCATCATAAGAGATTTTCTTCCAGCCCATCTGTCACATTGTGCTTATTATCCGCGTTATTATTACCATTATAATTCTTACATCCCTTATGGATTTACTGACCACAACCTAAGGGGCGTTTCCATGAAAATTCATTCATCTTTATATTGATATTTGTATCGTTAGAGTCGCATTTCCTTGTTATCTTGAATATTTTGTTTAAATATAAAAATTCAAAATAATAGTATTTTCTGATATTATACGCAACTGTTTTTCTTATTCAAGTTTGCAATTACCTTAAAATAATTATCTTGAAAATAATTTTCTATAAAAAAATATTCAATAAAAATCATTTGAAATTCAAATTTTTTAATTTGAGTCTAATTACTAATTTATAATATTTTTGATGAATGCAAGCTAATTCAAACACATTTTTGTAACGTAGTACTCTAAACATCGTTATCAACAAAAATGGAAAAACAAAATATTTAAACTGCAATAAAGTGTACTAAACTAAACGCTGACATAAGTAAAAACGTTAATCATTAAATACAAAACCTCTCCAAAGCCAGCCACACTTGTCCAGCGACGAATAATTAGAAACACAAAAATGAACGAGTGCAAAGAGCCGATTCACATTTTTGCTCTTACAGTCACAGTAGGCGCTCGGCCGCGCTCTCGGGCGGCAGCGGAATAGCACCTTTAATCAAGATTTCTACCAATTTGCGAGCGCCGACGGCGCGAAGACAAAGCCCATTGTTGCCGTAACTGGTTGGGGTTTTCAAGTGTTCCAGCGTCGGAGAGCCGGCGGCCCTGCAGTTGTGTGCGCGACGAGGGTGAGTCCGATGCGCCCGGTGAGCAGCGCACGTGTATATGTGCTGGCTGAATATACCTATATCTGGCAAAAGCGCCAGATGGTTATGAGAGCGCGCGCGACATTCCGCAGACTCGCCCCGTTGTTGGATTTACATAAGTTCGCTCGCAAGAGACGCCTTGAATCGAAGTCATTAGCGTTCCGAAATTCTTGACCGTGTATAATGAGTTTTGAAGAAGTTTCCGCGGAGACGTGGCGCGTTTGCAGGGTAGGAATTAGTTGAGACTGCCTTGTTGGAAGTTGGTTATTCGTTGCTTCAGAGTTGACGCGTTACTTTTCTGGTTGGGGGTTCTGTAAAAATTTAATAGAAGCTTAATAAGGTAGGGTTTTAAGGTTTTTATATTGGTAAAATTGAATAAGGAAGGAGAGGATACTTTACATCTGAAATTGAGGCATCTTTTTGGTAACATTCTGATCATGGATTCAAAGTTTTACCATGTAAAGGATTATGGCAAATCTAATCAATTTAAGTAATTATATACTTGTTTAATGGTTGATTTAATTATAAGTTACTACTATATAGGGTAGCCTAGAGAGACATAATATTTAGTTTATCGTTTTACTAAAAGTCCTTGTCTGAGTTAATAATAAGTTACGATAAAAGTTAGTTACACAAATAAATAAAATATTTATGATGTTTTTGAAAATAGTACAACGTAATTTTGATTAAAACTATATGTAATTATTATAGGAAGTATTTAATATTCGCATCCAAAACTATAATACTGATGACAGTTTGAACTTTATATTCAGGCTTCTGCATTAAATTTTTTACATAAGTTATTGGATCTAAATGGTAAGTAAATGCAAAAGCCAAAATACAACGCTTCTAGCTATTGACAGTATCAAAGACGGTGTTAAAACTATAAAATATATAAATACACAGTACAAAATTTTGCGTTAAATGTAATTAAAAGAAGAACACATAAATATTATGTTAAATATGCAAACCTATAGGTTCAAAAGTACAAATTATTCGTGTACTTAAATTTGTGAAAATAATGTAACAAAGGTAACGTAAGTAGGAGTGTAATTATTTACAACAATTAACTGCGAGAAGTAACTACAGAAAGTTTATATAGCTGAACGAAATTTAACGTAAATTATTGTACAGTATGAATCAAAAATCTGTTTCAATTAAAATTAGATTCGATAATTTGATACAAAATACCAAATTTACGCACATGTGTGCAAAATTGTGTGAATATTAGTAACAAAAAAAAAATATTCTTTACTGTATATGCTTACTGGAACGAGAATCAGTACCAGTTTTGTATGGAGTTTTAAAAAAATAGTATTTGATACATGAACTCTTAGAATAGTGCAATAGTATAATCAAATGTTTCAGGTACCAGTATCAAAATCTACTAGTTTGTACATACATTTCATTTTTATTAATGATCTTTCAGGGAAAATAATGAGATTTTTTAAACATAGTAGTTGATAATACTGGAGTAAATTTTTGATATGCCGAAGATTTAAATTTTACATTTTCCTTAAAAGAATACCTTAAGAAGAAAAATTATTTTTAAAATTCAAGTTTGTACGATTTGGTAAAAAGTTATAACCAAAATAATTAAAGTGGAGCATCTTCCTCAAATTCTAAACTTATTTTCGATAATCAAATGCAACATAAACTCTTAAGACGTATCGCCAAAAGCCAACA
>JAPYZB010000873.1:0-20239 GCA_030522745.1 Eupelmus kiefferi | reverse complement strand
CATTCATTGCCTTAAAATTACATTCTAAAATTTTAATAGTTTTTAATTAATTTTATTAAAGAAGGTTATTCGATATTAAAGTAACAAAATTACTTCCATACATTTAATAAAATTTTACCGCTACTGCGCACACCACTACCATCTCTTCCTCTCTCCCGTCAGCGCTATTCTAATGCCGAAAAAAAATCTTTACGCCTTGAAACCACTGTTCATTTTTACGCGCTCTCCTCTAAAAAAATATTCCGCGCTCCCTTCCTTCCATCTAGCACATAATCGAGTTCTTTTCCTGCTCGCTTTTAACCCCCAGAAATTTACACAACCCGTAAAAATAGACACTCGAAAGTGAAAGAGCAAACGTGGATGAATTTTCGCGCTTTGCCTTTATAATCCTGGCAAATGAATTTTCATGAATCCAGCCGAACGCGTTCGGCGCTCTGATAATCGAAGACGAAAGTTAATTTCGGGCGGATTCGGTCCTCGCTTTATTTTCGTTTACCGCGCGGATTAGGGGCGAAGCTGTTTCGCGCGCGAAACCGTGGGGGTGTGGGTTTTAGGCGGCAATTTTACCGCTGGTGCGAGTTTGGGAAAGGCGCGTACAGCCTAATTGAATTAGAAAGGTAACGCGAAGACTGATGGCTGAGTATTAGAGGCGAGTTGGTACCGTGAGCGAAAATCGGCTTAAATATAACTTTGGTGTGTTGAAATTTCTTTATCCAGCGTATTTTCTTTATTATATTTACTTTAAATAATACTAGCTAAATATCAAGAGAAAACATTTAATAAAACCTTACCAATCAAAGCAAAATTTATGAACGAATGTTTATTCCAATAAAGAGCGAGCAGTAAGCCACAAATAGAAAAAGATTTTCACATCCCCCTTCAATCTAAATAATGCAAACCAAATGGCGAAAAGATTGACCTACATGTAGGGCGTCCTCTTTAAAAGCTCTTCAATTTTGAATTCCTCCCGTACGTCCCATCCTCTTATCTTTAAACTGCTTTCCCGTACATACCCCGCCCAGACCCACGTACACATCCGTAGACGTCGCGCATCAAGCTCTGTCCGAGAGAAGAAAAAAACTAAGGAAACGACAGATTAGGGTTCACCCCAACGGGACGTAGATACATATCCTATACGGAGCCGCAAAAAGTTTCTTACTGCCGCACATAACCGTATATACCTGCTCGTCGAAACGAAAAGGAAAACAAGGATGTTAGAGGTAACTCCATTTCACGCCAGTTAGCGATACTTTACCTTCCTGAAGCGGAAAGAGGAGAAAAAGAAAAGTAAGCCGACCGGGCGGGGAGTTGCTAATTTGGATTAGGGACCGAGTGTGTATACGGCTCGTCGGCGAAAGCTGTACTATGTCCCTGCTCGGGATGCAGGAAGACACGACGATTAAGGAGGAACTGCTGAAGAAATACTAAGGACTGCCTTGAAGAATATATAAGGAGACGAAACTAGAACTACTTTGCTAGTTGGAGATACTAAGATGAACTAATTCTTTTACAAGGATAAATATTTTGGTAGAATAATATATACACAGTATTGAAAATTATTTTTTTTCTTTTCCAAATCAATTAAAAAACGAAATAAATAATGATCAGACAAATAGTACGGTAAATATTTCAGTCTGAAAGGTTGTCTATTATTCGGAATAACAACTTTAAAACTTTAGCACCATTTGTAAACGTTCTTTAAATTTTAAAATTTAAGCGGCGCTTGGAGAAAAAATGATGTTTTCAAGATTTGAAACAGAAAGTTTCCCTTTAAACAGCTTGACTTTATCAAACGATTAAATGACTTGTTGCCTTGTTTCAATTAAAATGACAATAACCACAATTACGACGGGTCGTTGTCGTTTCTTTCCTTAGGCAATTACAAAAAACTGCGCAAATAAAAATTGGGCCAAGAGGCATAGGCGGAATGATATTACCACGGACTTATATCGTTTATTAGGATTAGCACAAAAATAGGAATAAGTTGTTTAACGAAAACCATTTACCTAAATAAAAATAGAGATTGTGAAATTCATCATATAATATAAAGTTATAACTTTTTCCCTTTTCAAAATTTGTTACTTTTAAAAAATATTAACTCGACTGATTTTTGTTAAGGATTATTTATTTCTTAATTTCATGATTAAAGTAAAAAACAATATCAAATATCTATTTACATACTATAAAAAATCTGGTAAAAATTTAAGCAAACGATAATATTTCTTATCATCAACTGCGTTGTTTACAAACTTCCCAGCATCTCTCCACTTTTCTACCTCAACTCGCGATAGTCTCCCCGTGTGTATATATAAAGGAAGGACGGCAAGATGAAAAAAATTGCCACAGCCGCCACGTCGAAAGTTCTTGGGTCACAACTGTCAAATCTCTCACGTACTCACGTATAGAAGCAAGGGACGTCTCGAAACTTTCCCTCCTGTTTTTCTGTCAGGTGTAAACGAACTTGATTCTTTGCCCTTTTCGTGACTTGATATCCTCAGGTATCACCGTCTCTACGGCTTAACGCTCAGAGGTAAATCCAGATGATGAAAAAGATGGGTTAGATTGCGTTAATTAGGGAAAGAAAAGGTTTCGAGGGTATCTCTAACAAAGAGCTGTTTTTTATTTATAAAAGATTTAATGTTTTAATGCAAAAAATATCTAAACGTTCATAATGCATTAAAAAAAAGTATAATTTTCAATAACTATACCCTTTGGTAACACAAATAAAAATTGCAATTATAAAAATATTGCAACTCTTTAAAATTTTTATGTTTGAATACTTTAAATTTATCTTTTAATAATTAATATTTTATATACATAATTTGAAATGTTGAGTTTAGTAAACATTTAGCACAGTTTGAAGTCACTTTTAATCTATTTTGATTCAATAAGTACTTGATATTTAATTAAAAACATCAATCTTCTCATCAATTTAATACTCTTGCTTCTTTTTAGATTGAATAAACTTCCCACAGGCATCAATCACTATAAATTCAAAAAACAAGTATTTTTAATAAAAATAGCTATTCTTCATAATCTTTTGCTTTAAAAATAACAATTTAACTATTTGCACATCATGGTTTCTTTCTATTAAGCGGGCGAAAGAAAAAATCGGATTTCATTGAAGATCTGTAGCACGTAGACCGCTAAGGTTACCTTTTTTAATTGAAATTTCCGTAGGCTATTAAGGACCCACTGGCCGAGCAATTTTGCTCCACCACGTGGCTTCGTGGGGTGGAGATAGAGAGGGGTGCGGGGTCGCACGGGGGGAGAGAGAGAGAGAGAGAGAGAGAGAGAGAGAGAGAGAGAGAGAGAGAGAGAGAGAGAGAGAGAGAGAGCAGGAGAGAAAGAAAGAGCAGGAGAGAAAGAAAGAGTAAAAGAAAGAGAGCCTCCGGTTACATAACTAGGAATTTTAGTTGGAATTCTGAATAAAAAAATTTATGTCAGCGAATGTATATACTTGTTAAGGTAGTTAATTCTTCAAAAAATTCATTTTACTTAAAAAAAGATTTAGAGAAGATAAAAACCAAAGTTAATTAAGAAACAATATTTATTTTGCCCTTACTAAGATATATATACGCATTTTAAAAAAATTTTTCCTAATGTGAACGGCAACGTAGTAGATTTTACGCTAAGCGTGAAAGACAAAATCATAGATCGACTCGTGTACATTAGTTATGTTTCATAATAAAATTATAATAATAACAACCAAGATCACAAATGGATTGCATTAATTTTTAACCTTTACTTTTGCGATTATATATATATGACTTTGCTATTTAAAACTCTCATTCGAAAAAATATTTTTCACGGTGCGTATATATATTATTCTACCCTAATAGTTCACTTGCAAATACAAAACTCTCGATCTTCTATCATTACCTAATTAAAGCGATTCCTAATTAATCCAAACAGGAGGAATTTTCATCGGAAGAAAATTTAGTCAGTTGAATTCATACACATCCCGGTGAATGGAATAAACAGAGGTTGTTTATCGTGATGACGCGTAACGAATGAAACGGCGTCGAGACGCTATATAGCGTATGGAGAGTAGAAGGAGCAACCGTTGCTGCCGCGAGAATTCTAATCTTGTCCTGTTATTTCGCGCGCATTTCTCCCGTTTAATTATCCGGCCCGCCTTCGCATGCGCTCTTGACGCCATATTTACAAGCTAAGGGAATTCCTGTACCAAAATCTGTACCCCTTACGTGCGTTAGAACAGGCGAGCAGCTATTTTTGAGCAAAATTAACTGCTGAATGTGTGTACGCGAGGCGGAAGTGACGTAAAGAATAATAGACAGAATGGTTTGAAGAAGCGTACGGGCTGCGCGTTTTTTGTATTTATAGAAGAATGAGTGTGGTTTTAAGGTTTGTTTTACTGTGGGAATACATGCGGCATCAGTTGGAATTCAAAATATTTTCGCGACTGTTTGGTAATATTTATGCTATAAGGTTTTATTAGGATTTATTTTTATTTTTTTCCCCAAGAATTATAACGAAATTATTTTTTTTATCAAAATTGAATTCATGCCTTTCAGCTTTTACATATTTAAATATGTAATTTTAACAAAGAAAAAAAAAGAAAAATGCAAACCTTCAAACCAGTACAGACGATAGATTACCGAATAATAATTTCGTTACTAAAAGTTTCTGAGTTTGATTTAATTACAAAAATACTTTGATAGAAAAATCGTTTTGTGCTTAACTTCGTTTTATACTCAAAATTTAGCTCTAAAAATCAAATTTTAAAAGTTAATCAACTTCAATTTAATTATTATAAGCTGATGAAACGCAATAATCGAAATTATGACATGAATCCTCTATTCATTCCTCTGAATCTTATGTAAAAAATTAGAATATTTACTATCGTTGGTATTCTAGTTATGTAGTAAATAATAATGTTATTAATTATTAATTAGTAATTTATTAATTAATTTTTAAATCATAGAAGTTGCTAAGTAAATACCCAAAAAGGAAATAAACAAATTATGTTCAATTTTTTTTAAATTAAAAAACATAATTCTTTGTGGATAATGTTACAAGTTTCATATAGATTTTTTTTCATCTACAATTTAATTAAAAATATTCAAAACATTTAAATTAATAAAATAAATCTGATACATTACGAATTGAATCTAATATCACCAAAATACTCAAGCGGCTCTTATTTCTGAAAAAATTACGGAATTAGACACAAAAATCCATACAACATCACCCTCGCTTAATTTCCAAAAAGAAAGAAAAAACATGAGCCCTCACACTCCCCTGATATATATCATCGACCAGTTGAAAAATCATAGCGTTCCGAGAGCTCGTTTGTCACCAGTCGCGCACGAAAGTGACTCCAACGCTAGTTTTCGATACCCACACATACGGCGTTTATATTTATGACGCGAGCGCGACGCGAAAGGAGGCATTCATCCTTTGCGCCTCGTTGTGTACACACGATCGACTCTTCCGAAGAGCTGAAAAAAGGAGGAAGAGGCCGAATCGATCGAACGAGGAGGAGGAGAATTCGAGGAAGAGCCAGTTGAAGAGAGGGAACATAAAAGCTTCCGTGCAGCGGTAGTTTTCCGCGAGAGAGAGAGGCCATTTTTCAGGTGGAGGCGAAAAGTTGCTATGGTTAGGAGAGGCCAATAAATGGAAGAAAGAGAAAGAGTCGCTTTTAATGTGTACTATAGCCATGTGCATTGTCGGGTGACGCGCACTGGTTTTTTTTCCGTGAGACTTTTGATTAACGGGCTGAAGATAGAGGTTCAATGTTTTTTATATAAATTGATTTAAAGTAGTATCACTTTAATATAATTTAATTACTGTAGTATGATTCTATTTAAAAAATAGTATAATTGATAGAATGAATATCGAATACTAATATATCGTAAAATATCAAAGTCTTACATTTAGAAAGAACTGGTAAATATCTTTCCCTTTATTCCTAAATGTAAAAGAATTATGAAAGTAGGACAATTAAATTTATTTTAAAAGGATTCCATTTATTGCATAATAAGCTCTGATAATAAGACCCTTATCGATTTAAAAGAAATTTTATTTTCAATATTCGATGGCATAGTTCCGGGCTTCCCCTTTTTGATGGAACAGGCAAATTATTAAAATGAGAAAGATTGACTGCCGAATAAAGTTTTTTTTTTTATTTGTAACCCTGAAAACCTTTTAACCACGACTTCCAATTTTTATGAAAGCTACAGAATTGGCGGTGCAGCATTGAAAATTCGTCTGTTTGTCGTCTGCATACGCAATTCGGCTCTTTTGTTTGGGATTTTTTATTTTGTTAATTGTTTTCGAAGCATACCCGATTTAGCGGCCTTTTTATCTGCTTGTTTTCAAATGTTGTTCCTGTCAATATGAATATTTATTTTACAGTTTTCGCGAAAATAATAATATTTAACAACGTGATTTTTTGCAAATAACATGTGACGAATATTAAACATTTATATCATCACGTTTAAAGTCTGTCGGTTGTGCTTTTCCACTGTATTAATAGTTTTTGATTGAATGAAAATTTAAAAGTACTGAAAGATTTGAAAAGGACTTTAATTTACTTTCTTTATAATTACATATTTAATTGGTTTATTTATATATTGAAACTGATTGAAACTCGTGATCTCGAGTACTTTAAAATCATTAATTACAATTTAAAATGATTTTAAAATACTTCCTCGGATCACTGACTATGTTACTTCGATTAAGCATTAACTGACCTAATTATTCCTCGCGAGTCTATCAGTCAGCGACTGTGGCAAATATAAGGTTAAATTTAGAATATAAATGTACTGAAAGTTTTATCCTCTATTTTTAATCACACCTAATTATTATTAACAGTTCTTTCAAACATTTAAAACTGATTTTAATCTTATATAAATTTAGATTTATTATATATAAAAGTCATATGAAGTTTTGTAAAATTGTCTAGTGTCAAAAGAAAATTATTTTAATAAAACTTTGAAAAAAAAAAAATCATTGTAAAATTACAATATTGATGAGTGAAGATAATATTCTTTTACAGTTGCAATATAATTTCTTATTTTGTCCAAGGATCATTAGGATTTATAGTCTGTTACACCATTACTGATCAGTATTATAATTTTCCAAAAAATTCCAACTTTTGCTCTCAAAGCATTAAATTTTCAATATCCTATATTGTAGTGACACGTTGAATACGTATATTTTTGCAATATCGCATAAGAGATCCGATAGAGCGTGAATTTTCACTTCAATGCGATGACATATATATATATATTTTTTTCTTATCAACGCAACAGCAATTTATTTATCGATAAAGTCATTAAAAAGATCTTTAATATTAAGATGTTGAAAAAACTTTATATTAACAATATTATAGTGAACGTGAAAGTAAATACGTTACTTATGCATGTACTATCAAATAATAAACAGAAGGTTTTGTAATTATTTCCATAGGCTTTTTTTCAAATATAAAATGATATTGATGATACGCACGTCATATTTGATATATTTTTTAACGTGTAGACAAATCGATTTACCGACAGAACCAGGTAAAATGTAACATTTTCGTTCAGAATTAGCGGTAATTTACTGCATTAAATTATGATTGATGTAAAACGTTGATTCAATCTGTTTATAAACAAAATATTTTATATTGATTAAAATCAATAAAATTTAAAAATCAGACAAAAGTAGATAATCTAAAACAATGTAAAAGTATGAATAAATATTTATGCATAATTTATATATCTACTAAAACATGGTTTGTTAAGATTAATGATAAAACATTTGTTTTTAGAAACAGCCGTAAGGAAAGTCTAAAAGTTTTTTTAAGAGTAATTTTAAAAGATTTTGAGCTCTTTAATTAATTTTTCTAGTTTTTAAAACTATACTACTTTAAAAACAGATTTTTTTTTTTAATTTAGGCATTTAATTTTTATATTAAAAAAAACTAAGAAATTAAATAATTAAGTGCATCCGATACCATATTTTTGGAAGATCTTAGTCCGAGTTTAAAAATGAGTCTTCGCAGATTTCTGTAACTTAATTTTTACTGAAGTTATAAAACTCTATGTATTAAATAAAATTCACTTTTAATGGGAAAAAGCAATTTACTAACAGTGTATACATTTAAAAGTTGTTTTTTCATGAATCTCATAAACTTTAAAAAACGTTTTAATTTTCTCATTTTTATAAGCTAGCTTAAGGAAAGAATATAATTTTCATGGTTTTCATTGAATCTCCAAACAAGCGGAAAGCTTTCTAAAGTTCCACATTTTCTAAAACACTGCGACGCAAAAATGCAAATTTGAATTGAAACGTCAATAGTAAGAAAGGAAAAACTCAGCTCAGCTTATTTCTTGGTCCAGCTTACCTCTTACTTGGCACGCAGAAAATGCCCGTGAAAGTCGGATGACACCGGAAAAATAGAACCTTAGTAACAACGTTCTATGAACGACAATATCTTATAATATACCATCGATGGTGAAAAGCAAGGTCTAGATTCTGTCTTACTTTTATAGAATGAATATTGCTTCTACGTGCCTATTTAACATTTGAAAATAAGATTAACAAGTGTTGGTTTTGACATCATTCAAACTATGATTACAAAATAAAGTGTCTTGTACTGTCATTCAAAGTCCTTCTTACAGTTCTGGCGGAACAATATTATTTTACAATATTGAAACATATTTGAATATACCCACTAACGTTCTATATTTATTGACTGATTTAATTGATAAAACTAACTCAATGATTCGACAAAAGCAATCGAAAAATCAAATTAGTTTCACATTGAATTATTGCATCCCTAAATTTTCAGTTCACTACATACGCTTTCACTACTCCAAAACTAATTACTTTCGAACTATAGATTTCATGTATACTCTTCAACCCTCACATTCTCTGCACCACCCCTCGCGCATCAAAATTCAGTGCACGCCTCAAGTTGCTCTATCGCTTCTCTCTCTGGACGATTGTTTTTTTCCCCTCCCACCTGCATTTTTTTCGCGCTTAAATCTTACTCTAATTTGGATTCTATCGAGAATCGTGACTCCTTTCTCGTAAAAACAACCTCGAGAGTTTAATGGAAGGGAAAACGCCTCGTCGCAAATTTCGGATGCTAGGCGCAGCCACCACCGCGGAGATATATTCCCTTCCTAGGATCTTTAGCCAAGGCCCCGTCGAAGCAAGTGAGATGGATCGCAATGCAAAGTTTTGCTCTCTTCTCACCCAAACTCGCACTTTGTTTGTTTACTGCAAGTTCACGGATTGACAGAACGATAGAGTACATCTTCTATCGGACTAACGACGAAAAGTTGCCTCCTCGACTAAATTTTTGCAACTCGTAATCCTACTATAAACCACCCACGCACGTAGAAGGGCCGACTTAGTAATAACACTGCTAGAATACGCACTGCTGGTCATTCAGCGCTAAACTAGTTAACGAGTCTCTGCGTGATAACACTCGCGCAGAGCCGAGAGCTCGAACATTAATATTTCGTCAATTAATAGTTAACTCACTTGCTCCGCATCTTCGGGCCGCGTCATAATTAATGCGCGAGCAAGCAGAGAGCTGGCTGAAGGGTCGAAGAAGTCGCGCTCAACTCTCTCTCTCTATCTCTGTATCTCCCTTGCCGCTTGCGCGCGCGCGCGAGGCAAAGTTGCCAGGCGGCCAATTTCGCGCAGAGCAGGCAACGAGATTCCCGCATAAACTCGGGGATCCGCCCTCCCGCGAAATACTCGGCCGAGAATCACTCGGGGAATTAGCCGTGATTGCGCGCGCGCGCCCGCTGAGATAGATAGCGAGTGTATCTCTTGCTTCCTCGTTTAGTTCTCATCATCAGCGGAGGTCAGTGCGCACTTGTGGTGAGCATAATCGCTGGCAGTTTGGAGATGAGCGGATGCTTTGTCAGCGAGTTTTTAAGAGGTTGGAGTGAATGTAGTTAAGATATTTTTGGGTTTAGTTGATTTTGGAGTTTTAAGAATGCTTTTTGAGATTATATTATTATGTTAATTTTTTTAATTCTTTGTTGGGATTGAAAATCAAAGTGTTTGTATAACTTTGTTCAGCTTTGGATTATGTTTGTTGACTTATGAAAGTAAAAAGGGTGATAAGATAATAAGAATAATTCATCGCCGTGGATTAATGAAACCCAATTTTAACTAAAAGTTGAATATTGGCCGTTTTCGAGGGATTACTTATTTTATTCAAATTTAAGATTATCCTGATGATAGAACTTGTAAATTATTAACTGTGCTGTAAGCCAGTTTTTATTTGATTTGTTATGAAGTTTTGAAATAACTAATTACATCTAATTACATATAATTTAATAATAAATTTAATATGACAGACTCGAGATATAAAATTTTAAATTTATTTTGATTCATATTAATTATTATTAAACAATACTGAATAATTGATTTATGTATGATGTAAAAGTTTAATACTTTTCATTGTATATAAAAGATAATGATTTGTATTAATAATTTTTGTAGAATTAATTAAAGATGTCTTTATTCATTATTACGACTTTATTTAGATTAAATCAGACATCCTCTCAATTTTTTATTAAATTTTTTCTGCTCTTATAATGAAACTTTCAGTACTTTATTATTAACGCAGAAAAAATTCGAAAAAATTACAAGTATTTCATTTAATTAATCGATTTTATTAATTTCATAAATCAAAACTTTTCGCTACTTACACGAACCAATTATGTTATTGTTAATGGCAATTAGTATACGGTGCGGGTCGAAACTATATATTATATAACCACCATGAAATTTTCCATTTAAATGTATGTATTTTTGATCATTTTTGAAATCAGATAACTTTATAAGAAATTGTCGTAGAAAAATTGATAAAAAGCATATTAAAGTAGATTTAGTTTTCTAGAAAGAGTATTTTTTATTTTTGGTAAATGTTACTTGGGAAGCCGTGATGTTTGATTGAAAAATATAAAAAATATTAACATTAATTTAAAAGGGAAAGCTTTTAATCTTTGTAATATAACGGTGGTTTTATAGTTATAACACACTTATAGGCTTTGAATACGTAATTTTTAAAAAAATTCATACACACCACTTTGAAGAGAACGAAATTAACAGTAAATAGCCGTTGTGTGGTTTTTGTCGGACATTTCCTTTGAAAGTTATGTGATTCTGGAGATAATCGAAAATACACGCATTTAAATGGAAAATTTCACAATGGTTTTATAGTTTTGGCTCACACTGTATATGTATAGCGATACTAGCGAATTAACGACACAGTTTTGCTGTCCATAAAAGTAAAGAATTTTTTTAATAATTTTTAATTGAAATCTCTTTGCAAAATTTAAAGTCAATGTTGCAGTACATGGCTTTTGCGCGAAATGTTTTAAATATTAATAAAATTGTCAAATTCACGAACAAATTAAAATATTTCGTTCAAATTCCATTCTTAGACGATTCAAAATATGAACTTTAAGTTTTGCACATAGATAGAATTTATCACTACGACTATCTAATCTAGATAAAATAAAATAAAAATTTTTTAAATTTTTTATTTTAAGTCTGTCAGAATAAACCCGTTATTTATAATTTGCAAAAGTGTTATTTTTTTTATTAGATGTGAAAGGGTTCAAAAGTATTTAACTTTAAAATCCTATAACATCTAAACTGTGAGAGCCCTTATAGTTTAAAGTTTATAAGTTTTGATATCAGGAATGGTAATTTAAATTTGAATGAAAATAAAAGATCCTCGAATTCACAATCTTCAACTTTTAACCAAAATAGAGATACATTCATCGCCACTTTAAAACTGAAGGATCTTAATCCAAAGTTGATATATTATACAATATAAGAATCAAAGAACAAAATAAATACATAATCATGCTTTCTTACTAAAAAGTAACTTTTTTCTAAAAACAAAATGAACAAACGACAACAATCTTAAACACGCAAAAGCTCACAAAGAGAATCTAAACAATCAAACCTTGTCGCGGAGAGCATGCAAAAGTATCGAGTGGTCAAGATAAAGAAATAAAAGAGGTCAGGAAAGATGTATATGCCCGCTGAAAAGGCTCACTTACACTCGTACAACAAACAGGGCGTGCAACACGTAGGTACATAACACGTATTTTCCCTTGCAGGATCAAAAACATCCACGAGTGAAGAGAGGGTAGGGGGTGGCGAAAAACGCCAGTAGTACCTGCAGCTTTCTCTGCGCCTGTATCTGTATATATAGCTTTCCCCTTTCTTCCTTCTTTTACTTTGCCAGGCGCTTTCTTATCGTCCCGCTCGACGCGGACTCTCCTTTGGCACTCGAGTCATGTACGAAAGACATTGGCTGCATGAAAGACGACGACTACGACGACGACGTATTTTTTTCCTTGTTCCTCTTCCTCCTCAACTCGCGATAAGGCAAAAAATATATATGTACTCCGGTAAAGGTTTTGATAAATCTCTATAAAATATGCCCGGGCCGTATCCGCATGTATATATATCTAGCCCGAATAATAATAATTGACTATAGTGTAATATCCTCCCATCTGTCTCCGTCTCGTTCAGAGAGTCTCTCTATGTGGCCCCTTCTGTTGTGTGCTTTGCGCGACTTTGCACGAATCAGTCGCCTCCTATCAGTCTCCTCGGCTTAATCTAGTTTACTTCGTCTCGCGGCCCTCCATTAGGCGACCCGTCAGCTATCGAGCTCGTAAAAAGCTCGCGACGAAAATGCATTGACCTGTGCGAGTCCTGATGCGCGACTTTTTTTTCTTCTCTTCTCTCGTGAAGTTGGTATCTTGAAGGATCGACTATTCCCAGTGGGTGTGAGTCGGCGCTTCAGGAGCTGCGAGTTTCAAAGTGGCTGGAAATTGAACGGGAGATATCAGCTCGTGTGAGGCTGCTCATGAGATCAATTATGATCGAGGCTTGGTTTTTTTATCTTACTTTATTTTGCTGGGTGTTGTGTAGATGGAAACAAGAGCGTTGCAAGGGTGATGGAAAAGTAACCAGTTTTTAACTTACCGTCCCAATGAGCTGAGAATTTAGAATTTTCTTAAAAAAATTTATTTACCATTGCTTGATAACAATGTAGTGCCCTTAAATATTTTATTTAATAATATTTATCGAAATAAGATTTACATAAACTTTAAAATCTAATAATAATTTTGCTGGGACAGCCTCAATAGTAGTTTTTATACAAGTGCAAAAAACTTGATTCTCCTAGTAGATCAAGTTTACCGCACAAGCGACGCAAGGGTGGTAATCATATACACACGGAGAATCAATTTTCACACATGTGTCAAATAATATTTTTAATTCAGTGGCACTAAAAAATTGTATGCAATGCGCACAAATTGCCATTTTACGCACAATTTATCAGAAATCATACAAAAAAGACCCTTTACGCCTGAATGACTTAAAGAGAAATGCTCATTCGTTAGAGCAACTATAAACAGTAAGCTTATAAATTATTAAAACGGGACGAGCCAGCAAATACTCGTTAAATCAATTTACGGGATAAAAATATACCACCTTTGGCGAATCGCAAATCGGATTCCCGGAAAGGCATAAATCGCAGCCCCTTTGCAAAACATTTTTTGCGATAATGATACGCACTGCGTGTAATCAGTATCGCTAACGACTTCGCCCCCAACGGCTTATCGGCAAAGTGCGCAAACACAGCGAAATCAGCGCGCCCGCGCATATTTCCCGAAGCGTCGTTATATTATCTCGACAACAGGGAGGCAGCAAAAAAAAAATAAAGCAGATACGAACTCCATAACATCGCGTTATTTCCATCTTACCGACGACGACTCTATCGAAACGTGTCATCTCTTATTTTACCGGGAATTGCAAGGCAAGGAAGGGAGGGAGGAATAAAAAGAAATACGCGCGAGATACGAGTCACTTTTTTATTCCTTTCTTATGGCTGACAGTTGGCAGACTGCGTACAAGATTCCCCCTTGCCCGCAGTCAGTCTGTTACGATTGACGAGGAAAAAAAACAAGTGTGCGAAAATATGCGCTGAGAGGGAAAATAAGAGGAGTGGGCGGCCGGTTAGCTTAGTGTTGCCTAATCAAAGATTTTCGTGGATCGGTGAATTTGAATGTATAAGGAGGTCGTGAGATCTGAAAAACATTGGTGAATTTAGGTAATGGAAGAGTGAATAAGTGGAATCTGAATTTGTTGTCGTTTTGTGATTTAAGCTGATTTGATTTGGTAACTTTGATGCTGGATTATAAAAAGTAAAAAACAAACTTTATAGAAGAAATCTTGTTAATTATTACTTAAAGTTTCTTGATTATAGATTCATTGCATAGTATATGTCAACAATATTTAAAAATGTTTGTTTGATATACTAAAATTAAAATCTTTTTTTTTTTAATTATACTTTTTAAAATAACTTTAACTGCTCAAAATTTACTTAGAATTATAAATTAATGAGAACTCTTAACTTACGTACAAGTTTGAAATTACAGTTAGTCAGAAGCTGTAACTTTACTCGAGTTCGAATTTCAGTACAAACCCAACTTTACGAGCTATTTTGTAATAAAATCACTTCAAATTCACTGAAAAACGTTTTACTGACATATATGAAAGGTTCCAAAGTACAAGATACATTTTCTCGAAAAAATAGATGGCGGTATTAACTTACATTAACTCTAAAAATCTGAATATAAATTTACATAAATAATATTAGAATAGTGCACAATGTAAAAAAAACAAAGATTTTAATATTAAATTGCCAGAATAACATTTTTTTTTCTTCAAACGAGGACTTTCAAAATAGACCCTACAAACCCTCCATATATTCAAAGTGAGCGTCACCTACAAACAACGACCATCATCCCGATCTGCCACCTTAACCCAAAAAAATTTTTACGATCTATTCGTCAGCAAATCTTACTTCGAAATTTATGTCTCTACATTTATTAGGCTACATCACATCCACCTCCAAACACTTAAAATGCACGTCTCGACCCACTCGCGTAGGCACTTCTCTCGTCCAGCTACTACCCGCTAGCCCTCGGGCTCTTCATCTAGAATTACCCAGCACGCATTGCGTTCCTAATTGCTTCTCTTCCAACAGGCAAAATTTTGCCATGGCCTACTACGCAAGCGCATAATTAGTGTGCGCAGGTGACCTCAAAGCGGTTGTAATCGGCACACAGACGCAGCCGGGTATCCAATAGACCGCGCTGGTCTCGCATTTCAAAGGGACTCGGATTTGTAGGCTTGCGGCTGATTTTTGCATTGATGATGAAAGATGCGGAGAGGGAGCGAGGGTATAATCAAAGGCTACCACGGCAGGATTGTAGGGCTGCGTGGGGGTCAGGCCAACGCGAGGGGCTTCTTTAAGTTGCGAGAGAGCGAGGCTCGATTGCCTGTGATAATACTGCGTAACAGTGTGTTTGGCTGCTGGCAAAGGGGATTAGTCGACGCAGCTTTTTTTAGAACGTTTGATTACACGGAAGAGGCGTGCTTTTTCTTGAATGGGAAATCGACTTGGAGGAATGATTCCGTAAAATTAGATGCGCAGTTCAGGAGAGTGTTTCGATTTGTAATTTGCCAATGTTTGATCAATTCTGTTTTTTTATTTATTGTAATTAAGTAATATAAACAAACATTTTTGCATCATAAATTACCTTCATAAAATTCACAAACGACAAATCCTTAAATACCCCCGAAGAAATAAATAAAAGCTCCATTCACAAGAAAATCATCCTAAGTGCGCAATGCGCTCATAAATCTCAACCTCATTAAAATCCAAACCCACAAAGAAAGCCGGCTCTCATCTCCTCTCCGCGGCGCGTAATTAAAATATCGGAAATCCAATCCAGCCCGATAACCCGAGCCATCATCCGTGATCTCCGATATAAAAAGAGGACACTCTTCCTCGGAAAATCGAGATGGAAATCGATAGACTATCGCGAATCTAAAAAAGTATATCCCTCAATTAAAAGCTCTTCGCATGCGTATCGATTGCTTACGCCGCGAGCCCTGTAATTCGGTACATCTCATCTTTTTCTCCCCCCGTTGGTTATATGCCTCTCCAGAGAGAAATCAAAGGCGCGCAGTTCCTCTAGGGAGAAGCGCGGCCGGCTTCCGTTTCGTCGCGACGCGGCCAGTCCGAGTCCTGGATTTATAATGCATCCGGGATGTGTGTACGACGGGAGTCGCTTTCCTCTTGCGCAGGATGAGATAAATCGAGCGAAACTTTAGAGGAGGAAAGTCGAGTGGCTGCAAGAGGTGCGAAAGTACACAGTTGCCGAGGGGAGAGTTTTGTGGGGGGGTTGCTCCCGTAGTTCTGTTTGCGAGATTGAGAGACAGTTCGAGGATGAAGGAAGAGAGAATGGAAAAATAGAAAGGATTTTTCGATGTATTATCTTGCTTTTGTGCTAGGAAATGGATTTTTCAACGAGAGTTTAGAATGTTTGTTTCTTTGGTGTTTTAAAAAAGTAAAGGTTTATAGAACTATTTTTGTATTATTAAACATTTTTATGATACAAGTACGAAAGTATATTCTTTGTACGCTAACAAGTTTTTATTCATTAAAATTCTATCTATATTTATTATACGTTGAGAGTAAAGGAAATATTCGCATTTAAATTATTTTTTGATAGAAACATTTTATTTTAATATAACCATTGTTGAAATGTATTAAACTTTTTATTTCTATTTTACATTTATTCTTTTTTTTTTCGTTAAAATCCATTTAAATTTCCTTTTCAATATAAAAACCTCCACCGCTATTTTACACACGCAAAAACCTTTCACGAAAAAATCAATAACATTGAAAATTCCATAAGCAAGTAATTCTCTTTTCGAAAACTATATATAAATTAACATCATAAATGAAAATCTTTATTTAGCTCGAAAAAGACTATCGTAAAATTCAATAATTAAAAAAGTCTTTGTCCGCACCATTCTCGACTCTTAATAATGAATGTCCTTACTATCGCCATCCCTGGCTCGCAGGGGTGCATCGGAATCTCCTCTATTTTCCCGTAATATCGTTCCCTGCTGATATAAGGGCTAGCTGCTGCCCGATACAGATATACACCCACCTTGGGATACGCTACTAGATATACTAGTAATGTGATTCTCCATGATGGACCTAGCAACGTAGCTGGAGCTCAATTCAATAACAGTACCCAAAGAAGCAAGCCAATGTGAAAAGAGACGCAACGCTGGACATTTTTCCCTGGTGTAGCACACGTACGTAGGATGTATATAGAATGAGCTGTCATTAACTTTCACCTATAGTAAGGATTGAATTGAATTTAGGAGAACGGCTTTGCTGCGTCATGAGCGTATATTTTTGTTGGAGAAATAAGAAGAGTTGGAAGATAATAACGCGATATTTTTTCCTTTTTGCGAGTAAAATTATGCTTGATCTTAAGCGAGTCAGCAAATATATGTTTTTGCTGGTAATAGATTTTTGAATTTATATCCCAGAAACGTAGATTTTGAAATAAAAGGTAAATAAATATTGTAAGCTAAAGCTTTTATAATGGAACATAACTTTTATATATTTTAAAATTTTTATAAAAATGTCAGGTTGAATGTATTTTGGAAGTAATTACTTATGCTGCTAAAATTTTTATCTAGATGACTGTCGAAAATTTCTTTTGAATTATGAAAACTAAAAGCTTTATATCTACATTGATACATATCTAGATTGAATCAAATGTTCTCTTTCTCTTTTAATTTTATTAGTTCTTATTAAGTAAATATTAATTAAATTAACATTTTCAAATACATAGTTACCAATTATTTCTGTTAATTTTGCTTCCATATGTAATAATTTTAATCATATTTAAAAATTACTTTTTTCATTATCATTATCATTGATATATTTATAATATAAATTATTATAATTAATACAGTTGATATTATATACTTTTTATACCTTCCCAAAAAAAGTTAAAACAAAAATTACTATGATAATCACATAAACTCCAAAAGTTAACTTCATTCGATACTTTGACTTTTGCCAAGTGAAATGTTTAAGGTTACGGATATTATTCTACAAAGCACAAGACCACCATTACCGAATTCCCCAGTAGAACTGCTTTACGCAGGCGAGATGCTTACGCGCACGAGGAGACGTGAAGCACGTTAATTTTACGAGAACAATAAGACTGTCGTACAAAATTCTCTTGGCGGTACCTTAATTAACGCTTGGAGGCGCAAAACGTGCGACGTACTGTGACTTTTCTAATGGCAAGTCGTCGAGAACTAATGTAAGATCGTTAAACTTTTAATTTATTCTGTCTATTTTATTCATTATTTCTTTTCAAAAAGTTTGAACTAATTGCTAGTTTCAGGAGAAAGTTTTGCAAAGATTTTTTCGAAGTGAAAGTATAAATAAAAACAAAACTAAAGCGCAATCGTAAAGAGAAAACCAACAAGAGGAACTCTAAGTTCTTTAGTTTGTTTGGAGAGGATGTAACGATGAATTATTCGAAGCGGTTAACGTAAAGTTTTGTTTAGTTTGAGCTAAATTATGTATTTAACGCAATTCAATTTTGTCTAATTAATTTACATAAGCTATTTAGAGAGAGCTTATTGTAGTTACGAACAATAATTTTCCAATAATGTATTAGTTTATATAACTATTAAAATTAATACTAAATCATCATAAAAATAATTTATTTTTCTTATGAGCATAAAAAAATAATTTTATATAGATTTTATATAGAATTCATATTTTGTTTTATAAAATTTTATATCCAGTTTATCAAGCTAATGAAACGATGATTTTAAAGTAAATAAACGATTATTCAACGCTAATTATCATGACAAAGCTTTAATGATTAGCCTCTCCATATTAAATACAGTATAATTATTATTTATTAATGCATGCCTTATTACGGACAACGTAGTCAACAGACTGTAAATGAAATTGCCATTCAATTAAACCCAGAATTAATCGCCCCCTATTTTTCCGCAATGCACAAAACGACACCGATCAGTTTCTCAATAATCCGATCGCCTCCAGCATGCTACAAATTCGCCCTGCCACGACCTATAACAATAAACCAAATTCTGCAATAGCTTTCGAAATTTTGGGAAACACGTCGACAGTCAGATCCGCGCGGATTATTATTTCGAGCTCTCGCTGGATTCGCTTCGAAGCGCGAGCTCGATTATCGCCGACGGCTGCCAGGCGCTATATGACGAACGGCACGCCGGCGTTCCGATAGCCAAAGCCGGACCGAGTGGCCCGATAGAGACAAGAGAGCAGGATTTAATTCCTCGTCGGTCGAAAAAGCAAAAGGGTTTTCGAGAGAGCGGGTATAGGTAGAATTGAAAGTGAATTGCGGATGAGGATGAAATCATTGAGGGTATTTTTAGCTTTTTTTTTGATCGAGTGGATCGGATATTGGGGAAAATATACTGAACTGGATGATGAATCGTGCGTTTTTTTCATTCTCTAATGCTAGAGAAATATTGGGTTTCTATCATAGCTATTATTCGGTAAATGCATGAAATGTTACTATTTTTAAAAAAAATCTCTGATAGATTCTCGAACTAGCTGTTAAATTCGATCATAAAATATCGCATACGTAAGCATTAGCCTATTTTATTTTACTGATTCGGTAATAGAGAATATAAGAGGATTTGTAAAGCATCACATAGATACTTGACAGTTTCTAGTACCTAAAAAAAAGAAAATGCTTTTGCTAAAAAACTTTAATTATTAAAGGATACCTATTAATTGAGATTTCCAGCCCTCTTTTTTCCATCATATCATTCTTCATTTACTTACATACGTTCTAGTTTTTTTATCTTATTCAGTGATACCGCAATAAAATGTTTTCCTATTTAATTTCACTGACGCAAAATTTAAGCCTATATAACAAAATTTAAGCTATATCATTAACTGAAAAAAATCTAAACCCGTCAGAAGTTACAAACTACGTAACTCTCTCGACAACGCGCGAAAAATTATAGATTCAATAAAAAATTAAACAAGAAAAAAGTAGAGGTTTATGAATGCCTCGTAATTGCATTTTTATATACTTTCAGATATTTTGAGAGTTTTACAAAAAGTGATGAAAATAAATAACATAGATAAGTGGACATTTCAAGTTTACTTTCCGCTTAATTAATGAGAAAAGCTTTTTCGTTTGCTACTCTCTAAAAGTTAAGGAGTAAATCCATGCCCAAATTTACTCCTTAGCGAAATTTACTCCTTATAAGGAGTATATTTTAAAATTTACTCCTCATAAGGAGTAAATTTTGTGAAATCAAAAAATTTACTCCT
>JAPYZB010000872.1:0-17014 GCA_030522745.1 Eupelmus kiefferi | reverse complement strand
ATTTACAATTGTTATAAAGTGATTCTAGGATTACGCATATGAATTGCAGAAAATTGTAAAGTATGATCTGCATGTATATCCGTCTCTCTAGAGTAATCATTCTTTCCAATGTAGGTTTCTAGAGATACCTACTTTTTATCAAGCGCGTAATGCGAGCTTGCATTTAACAATGGTATACGTGCCTACAGACTTTTTCCTAAAGCCTCGCTAAAAGTAAAACCAACAATAACAACCAGCTGATTATTTCAAAACCTATAATAATCAATATTATTCTCTCCAAAATGACGCAATAAATCCGGAAACTCAAATCAATACTAATAACAACCATTAATCAAAACCCGCCGTAAAATTACATTCACACCAAGCCAGCGATAAATAAAAGCGCATCCTCGTTAATCCAAAATTATGACAGCCCGCATTAAACTCAGAGAACCCAGCTACTCTCCCCGGCGGCAACGGCATAATTCATCCGCTCCCGCGTTAATTAAATTCGAATTCTTTTGTGCTATTTTCGAAGCCCTCGCGCACAAAGCTCGAGACTCGACATGTCGTCGCTTCCGCGCAAACATACCCACAAGCCGCCTCTCCGCGTATATACATCACGGATTTGCAGAAAATCCTCCCACTCGCTCACGCTTGTTATGACAGCTCTTCGATCCAAGCCTCGGACCTCTCGGCCGGCCTGTGTAATGTGTGCACTTAGCTAGGGATAAAAGGAAGAAACGGGAAGCACAGGGGAGGAAGGGTATAGTTTGCGCGCAGGGTGGAAGGTGTGTATGTATAAGCTACGAGGAGGGAGGGTAGCTTTCGAAAGCGCGGCAGCAAAAAGGAGGAAGTGTAGAATACACAAACACTCACCCACACGCGTATATATCTGCCAGAAAGTGGAGGGGCGCCGAGAAGACTACACAGCGCGCGCGCGCGAGCTGCCGCGCACACGAGAGAGAACCGTGTATATATACGTATATACAAAACACTGGCCGCTTATCCCACTGCACACACACTGGCTGCGCGCGAGCTGAGAGCGGAGAGGGAAAGAGTAGGTATATACATACGTAGAGGGCAGAGAGAGAGAGAGCGCAGTGAGATCGCCAGGCATCGCACGGGGAGAGAGAGCCAGTGCGCAGAGTGAGAGCAGACGATGACGAGCCGCTGGACGGTCGTCGTGCAGCGCGGAGCAGCGAGTAGCGAGTGTTGTTAATAACGCCGATGGAGCTGCACTCGTGTGTAAATCGCGTAAATGTCGAGAGGCTGAGGAACTAGTGCGGCCACGGGGGGCGAGGTGGTGTGGACGCGCTCTGCGGGGAGAGTATATATAAAAAATATATATCTTTCGGCTTGCTAGCGCCTGCTGAGAGAGTGAGAGGGTCGCAGTGAGATATTGTAAGATGTGCAGCGGCGAGACCGCGCCAGGAGCGTTGTATTTGCGCCGCCGGCAGATCCGACACCTGAGCACCGCGGATGCAGGAACAGCAACAAGCGGCAGCGGGAGCAGCGACGAGCGAGCAGCAGCACCAGAGAACTGGTAGTGGTAGAGGCGAGGGCCTGAGGCGAATTATGAGAGTCAATAATCCTACCAAGATGTGCACACCGATCGAGGAGAGTGTCGAGCAGAACCTCAAGGTATGCTGCCTTCTTTTTCTATATATCAGTCTCTCGCATGCTGCTGTAGTATGTATGTGTGAGAGGAAGCTTTCTCTCCAGGGACGTCGTGCGTAGGCGCATATATAGGTAGTTTGCTTTTCCGGAGGACGTGACGAGAGAGACGGAAGGATTAGCTAGAGGTGATAATCTCGTTCTGTGACTTTGCTCGCTCGGCTAATTAGCTCTCGCGCGCGGAGTAGCTCATTCTCCTCTGTGTTTGCCGCGCGCCAGGGACACTGCGGGCTGATTGTAAAATTAATATTCCAAAGCCGTCTTTCTCCAGGAGAGAGCGTTGACTTTTCTTTCTTCTTCTCGGCTAAAGCTGAGGCTTCAGCTAACGGCTTGCAATCGAGCAGGAAATATCGATCACGCTCCATCCTGGAAAAAAATCATTAACCCGGGTTATACTCTCCCTCTCTCTCTCTCTCCCTTTCATTTCGGAGTAAAAGCCTCGAGTATACACACACACACAGCTATATTCACCCTCATTCTGGCCAATAATTCCATACCTCGCTCGAGAGCGCGTATACCCCAGCTTTATCAGTCGGCGCGAGCGCGCGCGAATGCCGGATGAGCCTCCTTTCGGATTCGAATGACGGTTACGGCTTCATCGAACCCTCCGCTGCCGCGCTGCATACATAAAAACTCGAGCCGCAGAATATATCCACCCTCGGCCCTTGGTATACACTCATAGCTATACTATACTTACAGCCCCCCTCGGCACCCGCATCTATACGTCCTCTCGGAGGTGTCTATCGCTCTCGGAGAGGGAGAGAGAAAAAATCAGCGTAAGAGCTTTCGCACGCGCGTGCACTCAGCAACGTACGCCCGGGCAGAATGAGTATATCCCCCCCCTCTAGCGTGTGCACCTAGACAACTCGTCGCCCATCGAGGACTAAGCCGCCTTCGCACGCTATAGGTATATATAGGCTCTCTCTCTCTCTCGTCGGGTAGCTCTCCCGTATACAGAGAGAGAGTGGATCGATAAAGTCAACTTTATAACCGGAGCGCGCGCTGGGCGAGCGAGCGAGAGGGAGAGCTATACCTATCCAGGAGGGCGATCGTCTCCTCGGCGAAAGGGGAAAAACCGCTGACCTTTTTCGGCGGCGCGCACTGCTGCAGCTTGTGTGTCTGTGTGAGCGTGACACTTTGCGCGCGCGCGCTTACAAGTGCCGCCCTCGGCGCTTTTTTTCATACTCCGGCATGCGCGAAAATTCCTCTCTCTCCCTCTCTCTGTCTTTCTCCCCGTGAGTCGAGTATCGAGCGCTCGCGCGCTACTCTCTCCCAGCCTTTCTCACTCTAATTTCGAGCTATAATCGCCACTAATTGATCCACCGGCGAGAGAGACAGTCGGCGCTTTAAACGCGCGCGCGGGGGACTCTCTGGATAGCGCGGGAGAGCGAGAGAGAGAGTCGTGTCACTAATCCATGTTTGATGAGTTCTTTGAACCGCTCGCGCGCGCAGCTCGCTCTCTCTCTGTCCACATCCCGCGCCGTCTATACATCTCTACATACACATACACCTATATACATATACGTGTGTAACTCGCGGGCTCGTTGCGCGCCTATGTACCACTGTATATATGCATGCGCGCAACTGGAAAAGGAGAGAGGAAAAAGAGAGAGCATGCTGTACTACTGCTTAGCTCTCTCACTCTCGGCGTTCTATTTCTGGCCCCGCACACTCTTTAGGACGCAAGAACGAGCGCGCGCGCGCGCGCGCAAAAGCGATATATATCCTCTCTCGGACCTTTTTTATTTTGCGCTCATTTTTATATGCGCCGGCCGTATCGCCTCGCTAAGCTCTGCTCTCTGCCGCAGCATCTCTATCTATATACATGTATACATTCTACATTCTACATCATAAGCTTTGCGAGATCCGTAGAAGCGCGCTCTGGGAGAATGACCGCTCGCTGAATTTATATATATACTTATATACTTACACGCGCGAGCGCAGGATTAATTTACGCCGCGCTCTGTGTGTATATATATGCGGGACTCAGCGCCTCTTTAAATTCGTAATTCCGCGGCCGGCGTCGTATATCCGACTTAATTAATATATTGCCCGGCGAGTATAATTCGCGTTTAGGGAGCCCGGAGAGGTATAAATTTTTTAAGAGACCGCCGACGAGAGGTGAGAGAGCTTCTTTTTTTGGGAGTTACGGGGGCGGAGGGTCGCCGAGAGGAGATTGCCTTTTTTTTTGCTTCAGCGAGGAGAGTTTTATTCTGGAGGAGAGCTAAGCTGCGATTAAGCTTATTTTTTTTTCGGTTTAAGTTGATTAAGGGGCGGTAATGTTTGGGATGGTGGGAAAATTTTTTTGGGGATTAATGGTTTAATCTTGGGAGGGAGTTTGTAATTAGCTTTTTTCTTGCGGGGATGTTTTTTCGGCGCGGATATGTATGGTAATTTTAATGTAAAGATTTTGGGGCTGATCTGACATTAAATCTATATAGTTTTATTATTGCGAGGTTTAATTTAATGACTAGTCGGTTTTTTCATATTTTACGTTTTCCGATTAATAGTATGTAGGTATATGTTTGGATTAATATGGGTTTGAATAAATTTCTTATCTTGGTTTGTTTATGCAATTTTTGTAAATATTTACAAGGAATGTTTAATTCGATCGGTTTGCGTAAGTGCAAAGTTTTAAAATAACGCGTGCGCGTCAATATTCGATGCTTCTTTTAGGATAACTCACTAATATACATCCATTTATTTTATTGATTAAACGCACAAACCTAAACGTAAATGAAAATAGCAAAGTAGATATCGAACAATTAGGAAAATAGCACGCTCTATTTTTCATTTCTTTTCGATTCTCAAATTTCGTGTTCCATTTTTAAATTTTTCCGATATTTGTATCAAATACTTAGTATGCTGGCAAATAAAAAAATATTAAATGTAAAATATAGATGTAGATAGAAAATTGAATTATAATTCAGGGCATGTTCTGACATCTCATTAAAACGATGTAAAAATAAAGTGAATTACTTATGTTACTTACATAAAGATTACTCAAGATAATTACAATTCTATTTTTACATTTTTACAAGTTATAATAATAAATATATTAAATATTAAAATTTTTATAGTACATAATACTCATCATTTTCTTACTAAATTAAGATTAAATTTTTTTCTATAATTAATCTGAATAAATTTATTATTATGAATTAATTAAAGAATTATTAATTAGGTGAGGACTGGTATGGTGGCAGTGAGCGATGGCAAAATCAAGCCAATACCAACAAGACTCCATCTTACAATGGAAGTTCTTAAGCTTCAAAGAGAGGATTTGGAGGTAATGTGATTTTTCATGCTATTTAACAAATATACCAAATCAAATTAAGAATATTAACATAAATTTACCCTTTTCAGCAGACAGCTAATCACAACAAGATACCTGCAGACACAAAAGAAAGAATGGTACAAATAACGCGTCAGAAGGTAGGAGGCCTGGGATTAAGTATAAAGGGTGGAGCTGAACACAAGTTACCTGTGCTCATATCTAGAATTTACAAGGGCCAGGCTGCAGATCAATGTGGCCAGCTCTTTGTTGGAGATGCTATTATTAAAGGCAAGTTGGATAATTCTTAGCAAGTTTCAAACTAATTTAGACTTTGTCAACAAGATTTAAAGACTTAAAGACTTAGGTAGATTGAAAAACTTGATAATCTAATATTGAGAAGCCTGGTTGTTAATCTAACATCTGTCTACTTCTGACAGCCAATATTGGTATTTCTCTGTATTGCTATATATGCTGCTTCTTTTGTTAACCAGTGCTGACGTAGTTTATTTCCTTTTCACTTATGTGTGACACTTTAGCAATAGTGTCAACATGAATGCTCTTCAAGCTTTCTTGTGATGTAATGCAAATTTTTTTTTTACAGTCAATGGAGAGTACATTACTGCGTGTAATCATGATGATGCTGTTAATATTCTACGAAATGCTGGCGATATTGTAGTTTTAACTGTTAAACACTATCGGGCAGCAAAGCCATTTTTACAAAAAACAGGTTTGTACCTTTTGATTATAAATGTACATTACAGTTTAATAAATGTTTATACTATAAAATTTTTGTAGAATTTTTATAATAGAAAAATAAATATCAAAAATCTTTTTAATTATATTTTAAGAAAACTTAAGAATTACTTTTATAAGTTTCCAAACTATTTTAACGTAGCAAATTTTTCATTAATAGCTAATTTATATAATTTACAGTTTTATTAACAAAAATTAATTTTTTTTTTATAAAAATGGATAATACCATGTATGTTGTAGAAAAAGAAGAAAAGTTAGATAATGCAAGTAATGGAGCTGCAGAGGATGGTTGGGTTTCACCAAGCAAACTACTCGCAAGCAGCCCAAAAGCAGGTGGTCACAGTAGACAAGGTTCGAATACTTCAACTAGTTCCATAAAACAAAAGAAATGGGTTGATATTGTAACAGGTAAATCTCTTTAAAACTATCTAAAAGTTTCTCTTATCTAATTATAATTTAATATTTTTATTATCTAACTAAAAATGTTATTATAGTGCCCCTTATGATGGCATATGTGACAAGATACATTTTTGGTACTGATAAATTAAGGCGAAATGCCTTTGAAGTCAGAGGTTTGAATGGAGCTAGAACTGGAGTGATACACTGCGATGATACTGCTATTCTCAGTCAATGGCTTAAGTACATTGCTGATAATATTACAAGTTTGACTTATCTACAGGTGAATATAGAATAAACATTACAAATAATTCTTATTCTTATCATTTGCATAAGCATGATTTTCACGATTAAAATATTTTTTAGATGAAGTTGTATAATCGAAATTTTGGAGTTGGTGAAAGAATTGAATACATGGGCTGGGTTAATGAAGCAGTTAGTAATAGTAATCAGCTGTGGCAAAGTTATAGACCAAGGTTTTTAGCTTTGAAGGGTCCAGATTTGTTGCTTTTTGAAACACCTCCTGTAAGTATTTTATCTTTAAATTAATTAATTTTTCACACATAATCTGTAACATTCAATTTTACACTGAATTCTGGACGGTAAATATTCGTAAAAATCGCATTTAAGACCCGATAGCAGTTCAAAAAATTTGATTATTACAGTTTTATGTGAGTTAAATGAACGTTAAATCGTATTTTACGGTCTTGTGGGAAAACTATTTTAAATCATTTTTATGATTTCAAGGAATAAAGCATGATTGTCAGATTTTAATATACTTAAAAATTGTTTTTTAATTTTTAAATTTAATATCGATAATTAATTATTAAATAAATAATTAGCATATTGTTTTTTATTAATTATATAAATAAAATTAATTTCTTTAATTTGATTATAAAAGTACAAATTGCCAAGATAATTAACTTTTTTCGTTAAAATCGGCACTACTTATTATTCTCGTAATTTAATTAATTTATAATGCATTCTGAATTATAAATGCATTATAGTTAACACAATCTAATCAATTAATATTTCAAATTATAATATAGTATTACCTATAGTTAGATTAGCATAACTTACATAATATATAAATGACTTTAAATCATGTTTTAAAGTATGTATTCAATAAATTCCTAAAGAGAAAAAATTGTTAAATATTATATATAATAATAAGAATTCACATAGACTTTTATAAAAATCTAGTATTTATGCCTATGTATTGAAATATAATAAAATTTATTTATTACTAAAAATCCACGAGTAAGAAGTTTACTTTCAAAAATTAAAAAAAATTTTTTATGTATTTTCATGATTATATAATAAATTTTTAAACACATTAGGTCACCTTAAAAATTATACCATGGAAGAGTCTAAAATAAAATAAATTAAAATTTGTATTTAAAATCACTTTTTAAAAACAACGTATGAAAACTATTCTTATTTAAGATTCTTTACTGAACTATAAACACTGCACTCTAGGAGCGTTTGTCTATGAAATCCGCAATCAATTTCAACCGTCACCTCTACATAAAGAGCAAACAATTAATCTCCGTCCACCTCGACCAACGCGCGCTCAACGTACACACCTGCGAGCGAATATATAAACGATCGATCAATTGCTGTTATCTATATGAAATTCTAATCAAGCTTTTTCTCTCTCTTTTTCTATGATGGTCCACCTTGAAGTGTAACATAGGAGATTGGTCACGCTGCGCTCTCACCTTCAAGGTCTATCAGACCCTGTTCCGTGTGATGCGCGAGTCCGAGAACGTAGACGAGCGTCAGCACTGCTTCCTGGTCCAGAGCCCGGGTAAACCGCCACGCTACCTGAGCGTTGAGACGCGCCAGGAGCTCCTAAGAATCGAGGCTGCTTGGCACACCGCGGTTTGCTCCGCCGTCACGCATCTCAAGGTGAGTGCGGCTTTATGCGGCACAAGTGCATATGCGCCCGCGGTGCACCTTTTAATATATGCATGCGCGCCTTCTACTCTCCCTATATATATACGCTCGGACCGCTTGCGGGCTTTATATACATTTTGCGGGTCATTAGCATTACGAGTTACGAGGGGGATTTGAATTTCCTTGGCGGGCGGCCAGGGACGCAAGAGTAATTGTAAATATAAGGAGTATGTATGTACCTTGTAGACTCGTGGGAGCTTGAAGTTTTTTTACGGCTTGAATTCAATTTGTTTTGTTTTCTACTTTGAAGCTGATGTACTTAGAATTTTATAAGGGAGACTTTTGCGCTTGTTAAAGTTATTCGTTGAATATAAATTTCGCAAGATGAAATATTTCAAGTTTGTGAGATTTTTATGAATTTCTCGTTGGTGTGTATGTGATTTAAATTTTTTATGTTCGGTATAATAAGTTTTTAATGCTGTCATATTTTGTTACGTATAGAAACGTGAGATACCAAGAAATTAGAAATTATAATAAAGTGTTATCAACCAAATAAAAGAAAATCAAATAAAACAATAACAGTTAAATTATTTAGAATAAATAAGCACGACAAATTATCTTATGACAAATTTTATTTTTTTAATTTCGCTATTACTTAATTTACATTTAAATACTTTAAATTACAGATAAACTTTAATTATTATAGTTACTTTTCTGTATTCTTTTTATAATATTTATAAACAAAACTTATTTATTTTTTCTAATTATGTGCAGAATATAAATTAAATATGAATTTGATTAATGTTAGTTTTTTTTAAGTTGCACTATGTGTCTTTGCACGAAAATTTATTGATACTTTAGCGCTTATTATGAAATATTCTTTGATTTCTAGTAAAATATTTACATTTTCATAAAGACCAAAAACAGCCTATTTTTAACAATGTCATTTGAAAACATGTATGTATGTACGAAAATTTTAGTAACTGAATGTTTAAATATTAAATATATATTTCACTAATAAATTTAATATTTTATATTTCAGAGCAAAACTTTTCCTATAACACTGAATGGACGTGCTGCCGGTCTTATGTTAGATTGGACCCAAGGATTTACTTTGACATTTGAAGGGACGACAGAACCAGTTTGGAGGTACAAATTTCATCAGCTCCGAGGCTCTAGTGATGATGGAAAGAGCAAGCTAAAACTACATTTTCAGGAACACGATAGTATTGCTATTGAAACTAAGGTATGATGCATTACAAAATTGAAAATTAAAACAATTACATATACTGTATATACAATTGTATAACTGTATCAATTTATTTAATATTAACCCTAAGAGTAATAAAATGATAAAAAAATCATTATTTTATTTTTTAAATTTATAAAATTTTTATAGAAACTCTGGTTGAAAATAATCTACTCTTTATGAGCTACTAAATAATTATAGAATACAAATAAATAAAAATGAAAAAAATAAACAAAAATAATAAAAAAATTAATATAATCATAATATTATTATAAAGTTAATATAGTATTACTTTACTTTGAATTTAATGATTACAGGAATTGGAATGTTCACAACTACAGAACTTGTTGTTCTGCATTTATGCATTTATCACAGCAAGAGTTGCCGCGGTGGATCCGACATTTTTAAGGTCGGCGACTCCATAAAGATTTAAGACGTAAGCGAAAATTACGCACGACTGAGAAAGTTACATAGCCCGTCATTGAGATCAGTTATTCTCTTATTTTTAAGATGTATCTTTGGTTAAAAACAAAAAAGACATTTAGGTAAAATGAGCATGAATGCGTTTTTTGTGCGAAGCGTATAACGCAATGATTTTTAAATTTAAGATAAAATTAACAAGTACTAGTCAAGAATCTCACTTAGGCTTTCACGCGCACGTACTATTGACTCGACCAAATACAACCCTCCGGATTTCGATAGTATAGTGACGCCCGCACAATATCTTATATATAAATTTTCGTTCGTTGCATTATTTTGCAAATTAAAATGATTTAATGCATAGACGTTTGCTTACGACGAGAATCTGGAGGGTTTCATTACGCTTTATTGCTTTGTACAAACTTTAAACCTTTTTTCTATTAAAATTTTTTTTTTTATACTTATTTCAAGAGAAGAAGATATTGACATATTTTATTGTTACGCAAAGCATAATACTTAAAAAGTATTAATTAGCCGATGTTTTTGGTAATATATTTACCTTTTTAAGATTTCTTTATTGCAAATTTTAATGCTTGGAATTAATTCTATTCTTATTCGCGAATAATGTTTAAAAACATATTTTTAATTATTGAATTTATAAGTTATATTAATTCAGTTATTTTTATTAATTTGAACATTTTCAATGAGTGCTTTGTGAGATTTTTTAAAATAGATTTTAAATAAAGTTTTTATCTATCAGAGGGTTTTAATTCGATGAAACCTTTTCCTACTCACTTAGTGTGCCAAAACTTCACTCGCTAATGATTAAAATAATTTTATTTGTGTTTTTATACCTGCAGTGTCTTCTTCTCTTAAACAATAAAATTATACATTTTTATTGTATTTTATAACTTTTTATTAAACTTATAGTGAATTCCATTAATTGCTTTCTGCGAGCATGATGCATTTCACATCGAACATTATAGGTGCCTTGATAATAAAAACCATGACGATCCACATTAATTACCTAAGAAAGCAACAATTCAGTTGCATAAATCATCTCAAAATACCTTTCAACTAAAAGGTGCAATGGTAATGCAGATGCCCATAATTTCATTATAAACTATTTTTTTAATTTTTTTACTACTATTTTCTTCTTCTTTGTGGTAAAATGCCAGTATTATTCAATTGTCAATAAAACGTGACGTCGTCATAGCTATAGCTCCATAGCAATAAAAATTAAGTAGTTAGCGTAAAATGCAATGACCATGGTGGTTTCATAAAAAATAAAAGAATGATTGATGATTATTGTTCCGAGTAATTTCGAGCCAGGGTCAATTAGTTTTAGCCGTAGTTAAAAAGACTAAGTCCTCCAGACAGCTATATATCCAATTTTTCCTTTTACTTCAATACTTAATACTTTTTAGAATATTACAAAACTTAAAAAATAAAGCAATTTAAAACTATTAATGCACAATTAAAAAATTCTAATAATTTTTGTTTGACCCTCAGTGATCTTATAAAATTGTGAAGAAATTGCAATTAAAAACATAATATTATATTTTCATCTCAGGTTTTGCTAATTATTTTTTGGTTTTTGTAGAAAATTAACAATGCATGAACGTTCCTAAAGTAACGATTAAAATTCTATGCCTCTTGTAAATAAAGTCAAAGTCTTGCAGACTAAAAATGACCACAGAGGGTTAATTAAACTATATATAAATTTATAAAAATGTAATTTCGTTTGTTTAAATCTTTTAAGATTGTAAAAATAATTAGAATATTTTTATGAATTATCTAAATCTATATATTAGTAAAGGTCATTAGTTTTAGCCAATTAATAAGTTTTATTACTATACTAAAGAATATTTTTAATGTTCTATTATGGATCCTTCGATTACTCGTAGAAAGTGCCTATATATACACCGTATCTTAGTAATTATTGTAGGTTAAATAAGTATGATAATACTTCTTGTTTCAAAGATGTTGCTGTTGATTCAGTCATTGAAATTAGAAGTGTAAAAATGCTTGTTTATTGAGCAAAAATATGAAAATTTTCGATTTTTCTGCTCTAAATTACATTTATTCTAGTCTATATTTTTGTTTAGATTCCACCATGGTTTAAAAATACTCGAATTTTAGGTAGTGGAAGTTAGAATAGAAACTTCCCAATATTAAATCATAAAATTAAGGACATAAAAGTAAAACGAGCATAAAATTTATGAATGACATTCGAATGAATGAATATATTGTACAAATCAGAGCTGGGTTATATGCATTTAAACTTACTCAAAAAAGTAGAAAATAAAAAATGGTCTAAAACTGCAATTTTACTTATTAAAATTATTTAATTGTAAAGATTATTGATAATTTTATTTTCAAAATATTAAAATTTTAACAATCTTTATTATAAAAATTGTTAAGCACTAAAAAAATAACTGATACTGAATTGTTATCTTAATAAAGAATTTTAAATCTAAAAATTATTAACTAGAAAAATATGATAAAGGTTTCAATCTTGATATTTTTAATAATTCATAATAAATGATTTTATTGGATGATTCTACAATAAAGGCCCAAATATGATTATATTTAATGAATGAAACCATTCTCTAACTTTCTAACGAAAACATATTTACGTGATAGTGCAATTAAAATAAAAAATATATACGTAAAACAATTTAAATTAAAAAAAAGTTTAATAAAAGATTTAAAATAAAGAAAACTAGGTTTAGCATGCTTATTTCGTCCTTTTAATACTGCCCAAAGGATTTATACCTACAGGGGCCAGCTTTCTATGGCTGTCATTGATATCCTAAACTACTGAAAAATACCTCATAGAAAAAAATGATATCAATTTATTAAAAAGAGGAAAACTTCCATCCATATGCAGGTTAAAAATAAACATTAAGAAAAAACTTGTAAAAAATTTTCTATATTTCATTTATCAATGTTTCAGCAATTACTGTATGTAATAGATTATAAATTACTGAAATATTTGTTCCTTAAATGAATTGAATCATTGAACATGATTAAAATTATAATAATAACCAACAATTTATTTTATATACAATCACACACAATTGCTAATGCATTAATATATGAAAAGTAGTAAATATTTTCAAAACATCATAGTTTGAATAATTCTAAAAGTATAAGACGATAATTCTTATAAATATTTGTACTTGAAAAATTTTATAATTTTTAAATACGTATAAATGTTACAAATTCAAAAATATTTATGAAGACCTTATATATTAAGTCTAATTAATAAGTTTTGACACGGACTGTTAAAAACGCGATTTTCCTTTAAAAAATAATTTTTTACGAATAAATATTTTTAAGCTTTTCCAAATATTAGAAGTAATTAGTAATAAGAATGAATCGTTTTTTTACTAAATTATAAAAAAAAGTTGTCACGAATTACTAATAGATCTAAGTCATTATAATGAGAAAAAAACGAAGATTATACGAGGTATTCTTATAATAATGATTCATTATTTTAAATATTATTTTATACATAATATTCATTGTTACTTATTCTTAAGATTTTTCTTTATAAATATAGATTTTTTTTACCATTATGATAATAAAAGTAAGTTAAGCTTCGATTTGAAATTGTATTTAAGACTTTATTGAATGCTGTTTAAAGACCATTTTTGATTTTCTATGTTGTCAATTAAAAATTACTTTATCCAGCTTTGATCGCGGCGTGCTTCAAATGGAGGTTGTAGGAAAGTAAAATATATAAGTAAGCGATTGAATTTAATTACAGAAATGCCGGTATCATCTCGACCGTGCACCTTTTTCGGATAAGGCACTAAATCTCACGTTCGCGAAAGCCTATGAGACAATTATCTAAGCAAAGAATAAATATTATGCATATACGTATAAACACATGTTACGCATATCAAGTGATTATCGCGCACTATAAATGCACTTGGAGAATGAATTTTCGATTTGACAAAATCGTTTGATCATTATCTATTTTCTTAACCAAGATGCTTAGTCTTTTTTGAAATAATATGTATACTAGCAAAGAATTAATCGATGAGTATATGCTTCAAATATATATGTCTATGTATATATATTTTACAAATGATAAAATAAATATTCTAATAGTTATCAGATATTTTCGAATATATTATTCTGTATTTTAGGTGAATTTAAAAAATATAAAATTTATGAAATATTTTTATGGTTTCCATTGTACAATATGGAAATTACTTAAGTAATCGAACAACTGCAAGAAAACTCGAATACCTGAATTAGCGTCGTACAACTAATTTCATCGAAACGTCAGTTTTGTCGAAGAGAGCGAAAATTTTCCCCGAGTGTGTACATACATTATCACCGCTACACGACCTGTAATTAAATTTAGATCGTCATTAACAGACTGCACAATATTGTATTGTAATATGTATAAGTTATAGAATATACAAAATCTAACGGAGAAAGTTAGGGAGCAGCGGGCGAAGCCGATAGAAAGTATAAACAATACATGAGATATAAAAGTGTTATGTAAGTGCAAAAACAAAAAAATGTGCTTGGTCGTATGTATGACTAAAAGAAATGTTAATTTTAACGCGTCTATTAAGAATCCTTCGGGTAGAGCTTAGAAAAAAAGATCTGCTTTTGTGATGCGCAAGTTCATTTTTTACTGCTCGAAAGAGTTATCAAAAACAACTGTATGTATTATATTTACCTGTAATCTTTTAGCACAGGCTTCAAGTGTGATTCTCTGTATATTTGTACTTTTAGTTTTTCTGAAAAATCTATACCTGAAGGATGTGCGCACTCTTTCCGTAAACTTTTTCTCTTCTATGTCACAGACACACAATCACAACATAAGTACACTAGTACATTCAGCGAATCGCGTTCTGTACCACACATCGCGCAAGACGTCATATCATTGTATTATAAAGCATGCGTATATTATGCGTACCGAGCGCCGAAACCTAAGCAGCGACGTCTTACGTTTCGAAATATAGTTTATCTGTTATAATGTCTATCTTCCCAATTGACAATATGTTTCAAAATATATTATTGTTAGACGTTACTGAATTTTTTTTTTACTACAGTACAATTGAAATTACCCTTATTAATACTTCATTTTTTGTAGTTTAGAAACAATTTATATAATTTTAATAAAATACAGTTTTATTAGTGCTTGAAATATGTAAATTTTCATAACATTCAATTTAACAGTAAAAATTTAATTTGATTTTAATCTTGTTATTTTTATTGAATTTAATAAATAGGTTTCAGTTTTTTATTACTCTATGGATGTAAATTAATTAATATATTTTAAATTTTAATTAAAGAAAAAATAAGCACATTTAGACTAAAGAAGTAAGTGGTCTAAAGATCAACGAACATAATGCGTTTCAGAAATCTTAATATACGCTGTTTCAAATAGGATAGGAATACTATATGAGAATACAGAAATTATGTTATAAACTTTTATTACATCAGTTGGAAAATTTTTTTTTCTAAAAGTTATGTTTTAAACTTTCATTAGATCAGCTTATCGATGTTATCGACATTTCAAAAAGCGAGACGTAGGTAGTATTTTCTTATTTGAATTTGCGAGAAATCGATCTTAACGCACTGGGCTTACAAAAATAATAAAATATAAAATTCAAGGATATGTTAAGAGCGTTTTCAGAGTTTTTAAAATTGTACTCCGAAGTACTTAAAAGACAAAATGTGATTAACATCACATGATTAACATCTAACAAAAATCTTTAGAAATTAATGAATCCATATTGCAGTTTGCAAATACTTCGTTTCACAGCTCAAGAGATTGAATGCCGATATTCTTTCAGAGAATCAAGAACTGATAGTTTAAAACTTGAGAAATATTTTTAAATTAAATTTTCTAAAAGGACTTTTTCCTTCTATATTTAGTTTTTAGTTTTAATTATATTTAGTGATTCCTATTAGTGCTATCTCAGTACAATTATGGTTGTGCGCAAAAATTTTATCGTTCAAAATAATTTTACTTTACGTCTTTTTTAGATAATATCTTATGTCAACGTTGACAAGTTTTATTTAGGTACTTATACTGTTTATTGTTAATTTTCAAGTTTCATGTAGAGCGTATCAAATATCAGAGGTATATATGCTGAATAATAATAAATCTTTTTAAATAGCATGTAAAAGCAAAGTAGTCTGTAGCATCGCTCTACATGTAGATTTGACCGAATAACCATGTATTATAGCTTATTAGTGCTCTTTAAATTTCGTTAAAATTAAATAGTAAAATAAGCATTTGAAACTTATTTAGTCGTTTATTCATTTTTTTATTTTAAGGATAATCTTAAGCAGTTTTAGATCTAATATTACAAACATAAGTATAGCTCATTTTGAACATTAAAAGCTCAATATTTATCACAATAGTTCAGTAAATTCAAAATGAAATTCGTTACAATTGCATAAGCAAGGTAATGCGGTCTGCATCCGTAATAATTTTCAGCGTGTGTATCCGTTCATTGCGGCTAAGCAAAGTCTATTTAGGTGATTGTAGCGCGCCGTGAAATGTAGGAGTGTATAGTCGACAAAATGAGTCTTATAACTTATCCTCATTTTCAAAACATTCAATTTGACATCTGAAGTCTAGCATGCCAGTATCCAGGAGTAGTTTGAAGCTAACTAGATTATTCCTAGTATACGTACAGTTCAGTTCTGAGATCTAGAGGTTTGAAATTATTGTCTGTCAAAATCATTCATCAAATCAATCATCAAAAACAGTCCTCAAATGACACAGTAATTAATCAACAACTAGAGCTGATGAAAACTTCTATTATAATAATAAATACGAATAATTCAGACTGAAAAGTTACTGCGATTTGTCAGTTTAGCGAGTAACGCGCAAAACTTAAAACTATAATACAATTAGGTATTATGTACTTGCCTAAATGAAATATTTTAAAAATAGTTTTTATTTATAGTTTCAATAAATTTATACAAAATTTTTAAACGTATTTAATAATTACAGTATTATTATAAATATTTTTAAAAAAATTACTTAACTTATAATTCTAAATAATTATTTTTAGACTTTATAATTTTCGCCTCTTATTGGGAATTTCGTCCTCCAAAAGTTCAGTACAAATAAGATTTTTAAAATCTTTCTCGTTCAGATATCCTATAATATATTCAATGCAGAGGTCAGGCAGATTTATCAGACGTTGGAGAGAATGTTTAGCGTACGTTTGCAGCTTCATTAACGCCAGAGTTTTCCAATAGTGCCTTTTGATCAAGCAGCCTAACTTTGGAAACATTGAATCGAAATCTTCAGCGGTTATCAATTCCTTTAAATCTTGGATCTTACCAGGCGTAGTCGCCATCATATGCGGTCG
>JAPYZB010000871.1:0-17015 GCA_030522745.1 Eupelmus kiefferi | reverse complement strand
TATCATTATTTTTATTAGGAATTATTACTGACTGTATTCCAGCTCCCAAACTTATCAGTCTGACCGATGCTCCGTTACTGTTTGTGATGGAATACCTAAAATTTCAAAGTACTCATTCAACTCAACCTTCCCAAAAGCAATCATCGAATACTTCTCTCAAGCCACTTAAACAAAATAACCAAAATCTCAATACCTCCTAACAATTTGAAGCGGATCATCGTTCAAGAATCCGAAAGCATCGGTCTTGACGCGCTGAGCTCCAGCGCTCGTAATCATACTTGCAATTTTGAGCGCGCCAGTTCCAAATAAAGACCGTTAAATCCGCCAACTAGCCGCGCGTATCCATCCAAATCAGCACGGCCGCATCTCTCCGAATTTCAAAGCTTCATCAGAGCCTCATCGAGGACGCGCGTCCGGCGGCTTAGCGGCGCGCGGCCTCAGAAAATACTCAAATTTAAAGCCCCCCGAGATAAATAAGGCACCCCTCTACGGCCGCGCCGATTTAAAAGGCCGCAAAAAGACCAGCCAATCCCGGCGGCCGCCTTGCCCGTCATAACCTCCCAGCTGACGTCATAACCTTATCAGCTGTCTTGTAGCCCTCTTCTATCTCTCTCTCTCACATACATCTCATATCAATGTATAGCAGAAAGTGAGAGAGAAGACAGAAGAAAGCAGCATTCGATTCCGCTGCTGTTGGCTGTAGTGCGTACAGTATTTATTGTTTGATACATAGCGCTGGCATACATGTATACAGCCGTGAGTCATCCTCATCTCTCCGCGGAGTGAGTTACGCAGCAGCCGCGCGCGCGCGAGAGGCTAAACGTAAGCCGAAAAAAAGTATAACAGTAAATGAGTATATAGCCGATCATCAGCCTCTCTCGCTGCTGAAAAGCAAAGGCCGCGCTCGAATAATCGAGCAGTGACGTCACGTGAGTCTCTCCCACTATTAATTTTTCGCTCATTCCCCTTTTTTCCTCCTTCCTCTTCCGATCTACTCCCGATCTCCGTCTCGCTCTGTCTGGCTCTCTTTTGCTCTCACTCCTCTGACTCTCTGTCTTCGTTACTCTACTATAGGCTGCAGCAGGTTTGGCCGTTGCCGCCGCCACCGTCGCCGTCGCCGCCGCGAGTTGTACCAGGCACCGTTTACTTACAAACCGTCTGCACACTCGGCTAAGCGTGCTGGCGTGGAGCTGAGATTTGTCTCCAAGGCAGATGCGCACCTCTGCTGATACACTTCTGCAGCAGTGAATCGAGATTTAAGGAGTCTGTAGAAAACAGTGATGCTGCATCTGTAGATGCTGATTGATGCGGCCCGTTTTAGTGCAGTTCTCAAGTGCAAACAAAAGATCAAGTGCTGAAATAAAATAGTGCGAAAGTCATCCTGACCCTCGGGCTACGTATGTGCTTTAAAATAAACCTGGTATGCGATGCTCTTAGTTGCCCGTGGAATTTGCCTCTGGACTGCTGCTGAGATGCAGTGTCGAGACTGCAGCCAGCAACACAATGTCAAACCAATGCTGCAACCTCTGCACTAGGAGATCAGGAAACTTTAAAGGACGGAGAGATGGGCTCCAGACTAAGGTGAATCTTGATTATTTGTTTTTCTCATTGCTCTTCGAGAGAGGTTTTGACTGAAACAGTAACTTGCTTAGGACTGAAATACTTTTGGAGAGTTTTTTAACAAAATGCAAATATTATCATTAAAAATTAAATATATTTTTATTGAATAAGTACTAGAATTGAAAACCAGATGTTTCATTTATTCTATTCTAAACATTATTATAAAATCAATATATTTGTTTGCTTACAAAACCCTAATTTTTTAAGTAAATCACATTAAATGTATTCTTTTATATTTTATTATAAATTCAATCTAATTTTACAAAAACTCAGGTTTTAAATTTTTGAAGAATAAAGTATAAATTTGTTTTATCAAAAGTTCACGTTTAAAGGGTTAGAAACTTGCACTTCTAATTAGAAAGTCTTTTCGCATGCTACTAGATTGCATATATGGAAATGGAATGCTTACGCAAACTTTAGAAACTTGTCCAATTATGGGCACCTTCTAATAAAATTATTTTTACTCAAGTTTTTTAAAGTTTAAATACAGTATAAATAAAAGTAATAAGTATTTAAACATTTTTTCTTCAAAACACTTTATTGACTCATTGATATCTCAGTGATAACTTATCCCTACATGGGGAAGTGAACATCTCAATAAACTGATTAAACATTGATAAGACGTAACAAAGATTGCTTTCTTCAGTTAAAAGTTTTTAACATTCAAAGTATTTTATCAGTTACTGTAAAATGATAATATTTTTAATATTATTTGATGTTAATTTGCAATAAATATTTAGGGAAAATGTAAAGCAGCTGTTTGAGTGCTTTTGCGAGGTAGCTCAGCCAAATGGGGAGAAACAAGCATGGATTCTTCAAAGGTACCCTGAATCTTATAATGATTCAGAGGTACTTAAATCCGTTCCTAAATTTGCCTATCCTTGTGAACTTGAAAAGTAAGTAATAGAGTATTAAAATCAATATCTCATACTATTGTGATACTAATTAGAATCTTATTTCAGTGTTGTAGTCCAACATTTCTCTTTTGTGCTCACAAGTATAGACTCAAAATGGACATTTGGATTTTGCCGACATGATCCAAAGACAGAAACAGCTTTAGTTGTCCTAAGTGCCCTACCATGGCATGAAACATTTTATAAGTATGTATACGAATATTTAATTGCTTTGAATGTAAGCAGATAGCAAAATTAATTCTGAAATTTATTACAGATTACTAAATCATATAGCAACATTAACAGCTAGTAGTAATGCAGGAGATTTATGGAAATTTCTTGGAGATGTTTATGAGGCTACCATACCAGTTTCTGGAGCTTCTGTCAGTATATTATTACCAGATTCTAAGACTGTAAGTTGAAAATTTAATGCCTATTTAAATAATTGTATAAAATTTTATAAGTTGTATTGTTCAAATATACTTTAACACACCTTCATTTAATTTAAAATATAAATTACATTTAATAATTTAAAAATAAATTTTTTATGTATTATTGAGTTGTTAAGTTAAAACTTTACTACAACTATATAAGGTATTAATTAAATAAGATGAAGTGTTGGAGTATCTTGTAACTAGAATTTGAATAATAATTATACTTAATCTATAATTAATTAGAATGATAAATCATATTTAAATTTCCTTATTTAAATATATTTCTTCTTTACAAACCATAAGGAAATATAGAAAATGCCTTTATACAAGGTATCTGACAAATTCTTTTAGATAGAATATTTTAGATAGAGTTTTTACCTTGTAAATGTAATAGGCAAGAATGTATTTATATATATACTCTTAAAAAGTATGACCATATAATGGAACATCAAAAAAAAATTCACTAAAATTTAGTTTCCATATTTATTTCTTGTAAATTGATTATGATTGCCATTATCTGTGTTTGCTATGTTTGTAAAAAATTTAATTTTAATTATTCATAACATAGTAATTATTCATTTTGAATGTTTGAAAAAATCCTTATTGATTGTCAAAAAAGCTATCTTTATTCATAATATTTAACCAGTATTCAGCCAATTTCAGAATATTTGGCTAAGTATTCTGAGTAAAAAAAATAAATATACATATATAATAGTAGCAATCAATAGAATCTACTCATTTAAATTGTATACATTCTGACAAATAATAGAAACTTTCTTGAATTATAAATTCTTATTTGTCTTACTTTATTATTATATTTTATTCGTAATAAACAGATTTTGATCTTTTTACAAAAAGCTATAAAATATTTGGAATTTCATAAATAAATTATAAATAGTTAATTTCTTATTTTTTTAGACATTTGTTTGCCAAAGGCCAAAGCAATTCCAATTGCCAAGTATACCAGAGAACGTATGTATTTTTAAAAAATTAACAAAATTAATTTAAAATTTGAACTTTAAATTAATTGATTTATGATTTGATTTGCAGAGAAATCTGACAGAGTATTTTAGCGCGGTTGATTCCCACAATATGATGATGGTTTTTGCTTCCATGTTGTATGAAAGGCGCATTATATTCACGTCAAAAAAGTTATCCAGATTGAGTGCATGTGTGCAAGCTTGCAACGCTTTAATCTACCCAATGATCTGGCAACATATATTCATACCAGTCTTACCTCTTTCATTAACGGATTATTTATTAGCGCCTATGCCATTTCTCATCGGGGTACCATCACCAGTTCTTAAGGTAATTTAGTGTACTATAAATTTATAAATTTAATAAACTAAATAAATTAGTTAACTGATACTAAAAAAAATTCCTTATTAACTAGCGCGTGCGACAAAGTGATTTAGGGGAAGTCGTCATACTCAACGCCGACGATAATACGATTGAATCTCCCTTTCAAGACTTGGAATCTTTACCTCAAGATGTGGTTCGTAAAATATACATTTCAAACTTATATTTTGGTCACATTATTTATTTTTTTAAATTTACTCGTGGCTTATTATGCAGACTGTAAATAAAAAAAATAATTTTTCTGTAAATTTACTGTAAGTACAAATAATTTTTTAAATTAAAAACTTTTTATTAAATATTATATGTATTTAAAGGTACATTAGTGAATTTAAAACAATAAATAACAATTTAAAAGCAATTTATTACTTTTCAAATACAAAGATGTGCTTATACATTTTTTAAATAATTTTTTTTTATAATAAAACAGGTAACTAATTTGAGGCGAGCCTTGCGCAACCGGCCTGCCCTTCTTGGTGACGGGGTGTCTAGAGCCTTTTTGCGCGCATTAGTCCAATTAACTGCCGGTTATCGAGAGGCACTTACCTTACAACAAGGCCAAAGCGATGACCATGTACGAATAACGTTCGATCAGGAGGCTTTTGTCGAGAGCCGACCAATTTCTATGCAGCCCTTTCTAAGAAAAATGCTGGAGTTGCAAATCTTCCAACAGGTATAGGCAATTTTTATATTTCAAGAATAATAGTTCATACCTAGTACTTTTGTAGAGCGTATTTTGTAGCTATTATTATTTTTATTAAAAAGGTTTCATTTTGCTTCTTATTATACTTTTCTAAGATTTTTTTTAAACCTTAGGAATAAATTGAGAAATATTATGTTTTATACGTTCCCTAAACAGATATTAAAAGAATGCTGATGGCAAGTAATTACAGAAGTTTAAGTGTTAGTCATAAAACATTTAAAATTTGATATCTTTATAAATTTAAAATAAGCTGATGTAGTAGCACTTTTTAAAATAGTCTTTTCATTACTTACTATAAAACGTATTTGTTCTTAAGCTGTTATTAAATGAAAAACAAATTAGATATTTTTAAAATACAAAAATATTTTCACAACCTTGTACAATTTAATCAGAAAAATTTCTGACTTTGATGATTTCAGTTTATTGAGGAGAGGTTACACATGTTAAATTCTGGGCTTGGTTTTTCGGACGAATTTGAAATGGAAGCTTGCAATTATTCGGATAAGTCTGGTAGTAAATTTATGCAACAATATCGTGAGTGGACGTATGCTATGCGAAAAGAAGGTTCAGCTTTTATTCGTAGCGTGAAAGATAAGGTGAATTTACAATAATAATTTATAATAAAATAAAATGTAATTTTTTAAAACTTCGCAAAGCTTGATTTTGTGTAAAACAAGTTTTGTACACGTCTTTTTAAAAAATATTGTGTTTCATACACAAGCGAGAAAGTGATTTAAACCTTGTCTGAACTTTTCATTCTCACTTCAATTGAGTTTAAACGTTTGCACGTGGTTGAAATCACCTTCGCGAACCATAATAACTACTGCAAATAAATTACAATTTATTCTCAGTAAAATGTTTGCATTTTTTTATTTTGAAGGCAAACCCTGCTGTAAAATATGCAGTAAAATCGGTAAAAATCCAAGTTCTAAATTACTTAACCAGAATAATAAATACGTAAGTTATAATCATAATTTCTTGAAATCTTTTCAGGTTAAAGACAAAGGAAAAGATATGAAGACAGCTTATAAAGGCCTTAAATGGAAAGGTATAAATATTAATTTTACGTAAAATATTCTACTTAATTAACTAAAATACCAATTAATGGTAGGTGGACGAGCTAGAGGTGACAATAGCATGCGATTTCACCAGCCTAGATCAGCCCCGAGTTCACCGACGATGGATAGAAGGCCAATTTCCTTTGCTTCCCCATCTAAATCGCCCAGCGGTCTCACACCAACAACTAGCTATCGGAAAGAGCTTCGACTCCGTAATAGTAACGTCGAAACTAGGTGAATATTGCTTTCCTGATTTCTATTTTAAACATATTAAAATACTATGTTTTTCAAAAGTATTATATAAATTTATCAATGACATATTATTTATATTATTCGACTAAAGTTTATATAGTTATATTTTATATTATTTTAAGTAAAAAAAAAAAAAATCAAGATTTTTCCAAAGATTGATTTTATATTTTTTATCACAATTTTTACAACACAAGATTTTAGTAACTACTTATTAAAACTGAAATAATTCGAAGATTAATTTATTAAAATAGTTTATATTGCTAGAATAATTTATTTTTATTTATTCATTTTCGTTATTCAAACTTCTGTGATTTCTTGTCTAAATTATCCATATCACTTGTCATTTATGAATGTAAAAATTAAAAGTAAACTAATTAATAAAATTAATGTACTTTCACAGCCGAAAACAGTATTCACCGCTGAATCCGAGCTCGCCGGAGGACCAAGATTCGCCACCAGAGCGTCTCGATATTGACCTAATGCACGAGCTGCGCGATGTCATCTTTCCGAATACTCCTCCGGTGGACCGAAGCGTGAGTATATTGCCGGCGCAGCTGCACGCCGGCCAACACGATATCATTTATCGCTCCCATTGCAATTTTACGTATAATAATATCACGCGATAACGAGCGTGCATTACTGCACTAAACGCGAGCCATCATTTCTCTCTTCTGTCTTTTCTCATCTGTGTTCATCTTCAACTATTCACGCAGTGCATCTTCGTTTCTCCTTTCGTCGATATCATTGTCTATTTTGAGGATACATATACTTTTACCCACACGTGCGTCATAGTTTCTTTTTTGTTGACTCAAGCATGAAGACGCATTATTTTTACGTAGTGTCAGAAAGGAAAAACGTAATTAGCACATAGCATGTCATAGAAAAGTGTTCTAGTTGTTTTTTATTTTATTTTGTTTTTTGTTTTTTGTTCTTTATATTCTGAAAGAGTGAATTATTGCGCAGGAGTAGTAACAGAAGGAGACAACACAGTACGTGCTTTAGATTTTAATTATTTTTATCATACGTAATTAGTGTACTCTTTGTTTAATGTTAATTTATATATGTCACCGTGATGGGAGTGGGATTTAAACCATTGTATATGCATTATTTGTAACAGCTAAAATCAGAATATCATTGCACCATTGCATAAGGCGTTGGATTTTGCACTCCGACACGAGAGGCGAGTTAAAATGTGATGCAGTTGTATTTCTCTTGTACTAGTGATAAGATTTGTGCAATTGGTCTAGTTGTGTGTTTTTGCTTAGTCAGCACAAGTATCGAATTTTTTTACTCCTCACGGTCGGACTGTAAATGTGTAAGCATTTTTATATAAGGAGTCTGAAATTTAGAAAGTATTCATTTTTTAAAGTGAAATTCGCACTTTAATTAAAGATAAAAGTAGTTAATTAATTTTATAATTAAAAAAAAAAGAGAATTTATTTATGAAAACTTAAAACAATCCAAATGTTTTAAATATATTAATTTAAAGTTTCACTTTAGATTTACCTAATAATGTTTGTATTCTTTTGATTTAAGAATTATTACATGCGTAAAAATAAATTTAGAACAAATATAAATAAGTTAAACTATAATTTTAGAATAAATTGTTATGTTTGCATGAAAATTTGTATGCCATAAGCTGGAGTGATTTTAGACATTTATTAAACAAAGATTTTTTTATCGCAAAACAATAAACGGTTACAACGGAACAATTTTGTACGCTTGAGTTTAGTGATATTAAAAATAAAATAATTGTTTTTTAATTAGCTAGAATCACCCTGGTTACATTACTGGTAATTATTTATTATATTAGTAAAGATAGATAATTAAATATATTTAAAGTAATTTTCTTAACAAGTCAATTAAATTTTGAATATATTTGGACTTAATTTGTCTTTTGTAGCAAATTTATTCAGCATGTTTAAATACAAACTATATATATCAAGTTCAGCTGGTCTGCTTTTTGATAATTTTTATCATATCCCGTCGGATTTATTCACGAAAAAATCTTCTTTTAAATATCTCAAATTTCTTTTTTGAATATATTTATTAAATAAATGATTATAAGTATTTTTAAAACTATTAATGTATTGTTTAAAATATTAGTATTTAAAAATGTTCTCTATTCCATCGGCTTATGAAAATAATTAAACATTTTTCGCGTACTTTTCCAAATTTCACATTTACCTTTTTACAGTTAAAAAACGCTTGAAAAGATAAAAAACTGACAGAAGCAGATAAACAAAACTAAGCTGAGCTAACAAAATCGACGTAAAAAAAAGCAATTAAGGATTGTTCGGCACTCTTTAAAAAAAAATTTCAAAACTCAAGCACATATCATCGGCTACCCGAGGCAGCCCAGCGCAGATGCCATATAGTTAAGTGTACGCGTGTGGTTATTGTTGCATCACCTTTTCAGCTGAAGCCAGTGCGCAGTTTAGACAGCTTGAGACCTGCATGGAGTGGGCGCTTGCGGCACGGTCCTCCTCCTCCTAGCTCCAGTCCTTACGAGCACTATCAGCTCCCCAAGCAACTGCAGACCGCCCCAGGCAAAGATCCCGTCGCTCCGCCGCCTCAAAAGGCGTCCACCTCGTCGCTCGATGCGGCTCGCTCGACCGATCGCAAATCGGACCCTGCTCGCTCCAATTCTCTAGACATGAAATCCTCATCGTCCTCCAGCGGCTCCTCCAAGTCCCGCGTGGATAGAGCTCCGCTGATCGGTGACTCCTCGGCGAGGCCGAACTCAGCTCCAAGCTCCGAACCTTCGAGCACCAAAGCTTCCTTCTCCTCTTCCGATGTTTCGTCTCATGAGTTTGTCAATCCAACGACGAATCTGATAGCCGGTCGCGGGGATTTCGGATTTGAAGCGCCTGATGGCACTTCGAAGCCGGAATCCGGCAAGCTGGCCGAGCCCAGCAAGGCGGTAGATAAACTTCGGACGGAGGATCCGTTTGAACTGTACTCCAATCCTGCTACTCTTAATGAGATCTATTCGAGTCAGGGTCTGGTCGATCCGTTCGACACGAGCCAGGTCCTAAATCCCTTTGGTTTTCCCAATCCTCTCTTTCGCACAGACAACCATAAGTTGCCCATTCAATCATCTTCGTCATTAAAAAATATCGATTCCTGCTCTGCACTTGCTAAGGTAAATGTTACATCACATGTGTTTTTTTTTCTACCACTTTTTTAGCACGGTTACAGTCTCGTTCTTTTCAGAATTTTAATTTTCTACTTTTTATTCTTTTCGACCAGTCGGCTGTTTTCGAGTAGTATTTTTTGTAGCTGAGTAAAGATTTTTTCTTGTAGTTGCATACATATACGGTAATTCGATATTTCTATTAACACTTGCTTAACCTACTATCGGTGTGGTTTATTAAAACATTTTTAAAATAATAACTCATTAAATAAATAATTCAATTAAATATAAATTGAATCTCGTGCAGTAAATATAACCCGTGATGCAAAAACGTTTATTATTTACTGCATAAGATAGCTATATTTACTCTAAAAACTACAATAGAGTTTTTAATTTTCATTTCATAATATTATAATAAAATTAACTCAAAGTAAATTTTTAACACATAAAAATTGCAAATTCAATAGATTTTCGTACAAATAATTCATAAAATGAAAAATAATAATTTCAGGATCGATCGGCGAATGTGCAAGATCTCATCAGGCTAGACTCAACGAACAGCGATGATGACTTCGATCCACTCCTCTCCAAGTCGTCGAACTTTGGCCTGCCCAAACAAATGAGCCAATCTTTACACGTGCCTGAAATGAGCGAGGGCCTCAGTAATCCACTATATCCTTATTTCACGCCTCAGCAGCGCAAGTCCGAGCCGACGGCCCCGACACAGGTGCAAAATTAAATCAAATCCAAATTATATTATTTTTCAAATGTTTATTCATTTAAAATCTTTTTTTTTGTCTACGTTCATCATCTAGACAAAAATCGGAGATCTGGATTTGCTACAAGAATACGGCTTAGACTTTAACAAGTTCAATCTTTCAAACGGCAATGCCTCGTCAACAGCGAGCGCTACGTCATTGTCGTCTTCGCCGCAGCCAAAGCTGACGCCGAAGCCGGAATCAATATACAGCAACAATCTGGGCGCAACCAAGCCATTTGGCACGGCCTTCAGCGCTCAGCAGACCGTCAAGTCGCCGAGCAACTGGACCAAGTTCGACTGAATGTCCATAGCGGAGTAGGTGCGCGCTTTTAAGCGAGACGATTCGTAAATTACAATTGAAGGCTGGGGGGTTGCGAAGTGTTAGGGCAAAAGGGCAAAGCAGCATCAGTCGCAATATTATAAAGATCGTTTATAGTTTGCTGCAATTACTTTGGTTATAGAGTTAATTATTACATAGAGTTCTTTTTTAGTTGGAAGAATTTTTAAAGAAGACACTTTTCAGAATTGAATTCATAAATTAGTGTTCTGTTTAATATTTATAAACTTTTCATCTTTAATTTGGTAAAATTTATTTTACATAAAATCAAATTCTAAATCGAATATTTTTAATTTGAACTTTTATTTATTTTATATAGCGTACATTTTTGCAATACCACGGAACTCTAGCATTTATATTATAGTGATAGACTTAATGTTTAATAATTTAACTATGAATGATCATAGTTTTAGAATTTAAATTCGCATACAGTAATAATATTAATTTTAAAAGATGAAATTTTTTAGTACGAATTTCATATTTAATTTAGAAATATTTTATAATACTTAGAGTTATACAGTAAATATCATTAATGATATTTCTAAAAGACTTTAATTTCGGATACAGGGTTAACTAATTTTGTAACTGTGACTTATGCTGATTTGTCTTTTAGTTCGAATAATAACTTAACCGAAAATAAGTGCGAATGATTTTTATCTTCTCAGTAGTACTTGAATACTTTATAACAAAAAATTGTTCTTTAATTATTTTTAAAACAATATAAATATTTAATTGAATTCGTATTTAAAAAATATCTGTTTATCAAATTATAAAATGTATAATAGATTTTGAAAAACCTTCTGTTTACTTGTCAAAAAGTATTACTTAGTCGATAAAAGTAACTTCGTATCTTTAAAACTCATTTTTACTCCATTTTTTAAGGCTTGTATAGTACAATTGATAAATTATTAGCAGAAAATTGACTGTAGTTTTATAAAACACCCACTATTTATATATTGTTTATTTTTTATTATAACGGAAAAGTAAAGAAAGATTTGTTGATTAATTTAACAATTGTAATTAGAGAGGCCTTATGAAAAGAGAATGAAAAGTAATTAGTCAATTCTTCAATTGCATCAGAGTCGTGTCGACATTTTCTAAGTCAAATTATGTCATTTATAGTGGAATTCTGATTTATCGCATTGAACGAATGATTAAAACGTATGTATCTAATGAATTTGCATGACGAAAACATGCATCGGCAGCCTTTTCTTGATAGTACATAAAAGAAAAATAGAAACAGAAATAAACAAAGCTGCTTGTAAAGTGTTTGCTACACTCAATCGCAAAAGTTTCTAAAATGCAATTAAGATTTTCATTGTTAATATTTCGTTATTGTTTTCAGCAGATTCGAGCAGCTTTTTATAATTTAAATTTTTATAACATACTTGTAATATATTTTCAGAACAATAGTGATTGTATATGTTGATATTGTTTGTACTGTGTAATTAAAAAAAATATTATTTAATTAAAAAAAAAATTATGAGTAAAATCACTGGTGATAACTTAAACATATCGTAAATTTACGAAACAAATTAATTTTAAAATAAAAAAGCTGCTCTCTTCTGTTCAAATTTTAGCTAAACTATTTGGAATTTATGTGATAAAACAAATCTATTGTCTGTCCATTTAATCTATGCAAATACAATTTTGCAAGCGTACAGAATATTTATAGAGTGATTTATTTTAATGAAAGAAAGATTTTAAAACGGAAAATCATTGAGTAGCATGGTTGAAGCGTCTTCTTTTGGGTACAACGAATAATCGGTCCAATAAAACGACTGAATATTTACAATTTTAGTTTCACTTCTCATACATTAATAGCATTGGGCATTAGAAGTGTATTACAATTTAATTATTTTTCTAATTGCAGTTTTATAATTAAAGCTATAATTTTTTATTTTAATCGCATATTAAATCAAAATAATATATAAAAATATTCATCAATCATGTAAAATTAATTTGTAAGTGTTTTGTATTGTAAAATTGCAATTACCAGATATACACTATATACATACACTGTAGCAGGCTTAGGTTTTCATTGTGACTTTGCCCAATTATTCAGGTTGCGTTAGTTTGAGCTCGCGAATTTTTGAAACACCATATTTCAAGAAATATATAATATTAGCTCAATCGGAACCCAACAGCACAAGTTCCTGCACAAGTCTAGTAAATTCACGTTTGAATGCGACATATCATTATTTGTAAATTCGAGATTTATAACCTAATAACTATTATTTATGAGAAATTTTATTAGAGGCATAATAAGTACTCATTCATCGATAAAGAGAAAATTCAATGTGGCAATTGTGTTCTTCCTTTTTGTAAATATCAATAAAACGATAGTCCGAGAATGAAAGAATAATCATTCCGAAAGTAAACTAGACTATATATATTATATTTATATATATCATAATGCACTTTTTCAGAAGCATTGATTTTTATATTTCATAAATAAAAACGCGCTAGCTCGCGATCATCGACAATATTTACTTGAATTGAATTTTTCAATTAAGTATCGTTACCAGTTATTCGTCAGCTTACCGAAAAAGTCTATAGTGCGATTATTTTGAGTAATAACAGTAAGATCCTATAGAATACTCAATTTTTTGAAAGTCACTTTTACGCTCAAGTTCGAGTATCAAACTCCATTTTCTTATTGAGTATCTCTTTGTTTTGTTGAGAATACGTTTTTAGGGAATGTGTAATATATTTGTTAACGTATATCTTTCTATAGATATATATTATATATACATAAATTGGCACAAATAAATTTTAAAATAAACAAATGTGTTCTTTATTACACCTTGAAATTTATTTATCTTTTTTAATTTTATTAAGTAATTCATGTAACTGATGTATATATTTTATTTATTCCCACCTGCATAATAACGGCCAGTTTTTCACCCTGAAATACGAACTCACAGAGGCATTTATTTCCACAAAAATACGAGCAGGAAAGAAATTATTATTCCCCTCCTAGCGAGGAAATAATATTCGTTAATTTTATTGAAAAAAAATGAGTGTTCAAAATTAAATAATAAATAACAAATAAGTGGCAGAGTTAAGGCAAGTTAAATATCTGGAGTAAATTCGATTATTTCCTCGGGTGATACTGCAAATTTATTTACAGGTGAAACCTATGAGGTGAATAATGAGTAATATTGGTAAGGAATTGAAACAGAAATTTCGAAAATTCCAAGATTTGTTTATTAATAAATAAAATATTTATCATAATATTAAAAATTATGCTAGAAATATTATTTAGGAAATGCTTTAATTTACATTGATTTGAGAGCCTCCATTGCTTCGATCAATCTCTGAATTTCACCTTCGCTATTCACCAATTTTTCTTTATCTGTTACTTGAACTTCGGCAGGAACTTTCACATTGTAATCAGCGGCTGACATTGCTTTTTTCAATTTCTGAATTGTTCCTGCTAATTGATCCTCCTTCTTTTTCAGCTTCTCTAACTCTTTAACTGGATCGATGAGTCCCTAAAAACATAATAAAAAATATTAAATGATTAATTTATGATTTTTTAAAATCTAAGTTAGTTTAAAAGGCCTGTAAAGACAGTTTAAATACTCTTGCTTAATATCTATTAATTTAAATAAATATTTGCTCTACAATTTTTTTTAAATTTTATACTTCTTTTTAATTTATAGTTCTATTTTACGAAAAATACTTTTTGTAAAATAGTATATTTATTTTATTAAAAGGTAGTTAACTTTAACAAATAATTAAAATCTTGTGGGTGATATGACCAATGTCGGCATCGAAATTTTATGAAAAATTCTGTGCATATCGTACTATAAGATTATTAAATAATTTTAAGATATCAAAATTAAAACTGTATTAAATATGCTGCAAATTGTCTTTAATCTTTGTACTTAAATTAATCTTTTATATATAATTTTACATATTTTTATATTACGAACGTGTGATCAAGGGATTCTTATCTATGTATGCATTTATCTACTTAAACATTAGTTTGACTTAAAATATTGATAAGTATGATATTTTAAATGCTTAATTCAGAAAATCAATATTTACCTTCAGCAACAAATGAACTTGTAATTGCGGCGTGACGGTAATAATTGCACATCCTGCAGGAGCCTCTTGTACAGACACAATCGAGTACGCCAGCGTACTGATTATGTCAGCGTATTTAGAAATCCTATCTTTCAATTCAGCATCGTGACAAACAAAGTAAGCTTCAGTTTTTGTTTTATTTGGTATATTGTAGGTAGCTCGTGATGATCTAATACTTTTCACGACTTTATCAAAGGCGAAATCGACATCCTTCTCCAACTGCTCGTTTCTCCAGCAACACTAAAAAGATTTTTACGATTACTTGTATAGTTCTTAATATTTTAATAATAAAACTAAACAATGCTTACCTCAGCATCGGAAGGATATTGGCTAACACAAATACTAGGGTAAATTAAACTTTTACGAGGTAACCGTTGATACAGTTCCTCTGTAATGTAAGGCATGAAAGGATTGAGTAACCTCAGTCCTACATCCAAAGCCTTGAAAAGAACACGCCGTGCGGCCTGCTTCTGTAGTTCGCTTCCACTCTGGAAAACGGGCTTCAAACATTCCTAAAAAACGATTAAATAAAAATAAAATAATTTATGCTTATTTGTCGATACGAAAATTCTAATGTGATCAATTTTTTATTTAATTACGTACCAAATATATATCACACAAGTCGTATAGCCACAAGTTATAACATGCAGTGGTGGCTGCATTAAAATCGTACTGCGCGAAGCTTTTGTCGCAAATCTGGGCAGCATAGCTCAGCCGTGATAGCATCCAAAGGTCAATGTTCGACTCGTTTCCAGTTAGCTGTAACATAATCAAATTTTTATTAATCATTTTATTTAATAATAGAAAATTCATTAACTCAAGGAAGAACAAATGTAAATGAGGATATGGATATTAATAACATAATAAAATGCATTAAAGTAAATATTAATTGATGAATAAATCATTCTGAAAACAAAAATGGGACTGAGTTGGAACATATAACATTGAAGTAATGTACTAATCAGAAAGCTTCGTAGGATTAATTATTATCTTAGTTTCTATAAATAATAACAGTGATTCCCGCAAAGCCTAGAATTTTGAACTTACAAGATTTGTATAAAATTGATGGCATAAAAAGTAAAGAATCGATAAAAGGAATCGCGATTTATTTTTCGGACTCAAGCGAGAAGAATCTGGATTTGCAAACGTATCAATCAAAAAGAATCGCGATTCTTCCTCTCAATCCTTCGAATCAAAAATCGTAAATCAAAATTTCTTCGTTCGATTCCGATGAATTGAGAAACGTAAATTGCAATTTTTTTGCTATAATATACGAAACGGGATGCCTTCGTTCATTTCCTATAAATTGGAAAATTATTTTTAGTCTAAATTAGTAGCCCTACAGCTAATTCGAAAATATGATTTTTTTAGCATTTAATCTTTTATAAATTTCTTAACGGTTGAACCAAATCTTGTTTTAATTCTAGAGACTCGTTGATACAGGCTCATTGCAGCAGTTACATCGAAAACAAAGCTTAACATGTTACAGTACGATCGCACCATGTTAGGATAATAAACAATAAAATAATACAATCCATAGCAAACATAGGTAACACAAACAAAACTAAAATCTATCTCTGCCTCGTGATCCCCTACAACTATATAAAAAAAGCGCTAATTCACACAAGTAGTCCGTTCACCTTGAATCCACCGGCATCACCATCACCAGCCTCACCGCGTATCCTAATCTCGCAATACGACAATATCCTACTATTCTCCGTGCGGAAGTCTCTCCTCTCATCGGGCCCAAAGCAACTGATGTGCTTGTACCACCTGTCCAGGTGAGGCTTGTGCCTCGTTGCGTTCCTAAGCCTGGACACGGCTTGGTGCACTTTAACGTCAAGCTGTGAGGGCGTGAAGCCGTCCAGGTACGGATAGTCGCCGAGGTAGCCGTCGAGAGCCGACTGCACGCAAGCCTCGCTCACGGTACGGTAGTACCAGTCCAAGTCGCCCACCACCGACGATTCGCAGCGCTAGGATTTGTTTAGATCTTTTTCTTTTTTGTTTGAGTTTCGAGGACTTTTATGCGGATTGAGCAGAGTCGTTTTATGCCAAGGTACGGTTTTCGTTAGCGAATGCTCGCTTGGCATAGAATGACTTGACAGTTAAGTGTCGATTGCGAGCAGGATGGTGAAACTAAAATGTGAGAGAGGGTGTAAACTAGCATTATAGGTACACACTGTCGCGAAAAGTTGGACAGTATGAATGTGAACGTATGTGCGGGTGTACCATGCAGGTGGATTCTAATGCGCTACTTTGATTAGATTTAGGCTTCGTCTTTGTATTCAGTATCTCTGAAAATAGAAATTAACTTTTAATGAATTTCAGCTTTTATAACTATTCTTTATAACTTTCCGACATAGAATAATAT
>JAPYZB010000870.1:0-25689 GCA_030522745.1 Eupelmus kiefferi | reverse complement strand
GCCGCGCGGTGTGTATCCAGAGCGGCGAGAGGAAGCGAAATGTAGGAGGAAGGATATATACACACACTCGCATGCGGTTTCTCTCTCCTCTCTCTCTCTCTTCCGTTTCTTTGACACACACGCGCGCTCGCCAGAGCTATATACTCGCGCGAGCTCTCGGCCTTTCGCGCAGCTGCAGCGCCGAGGAAAAAGCAGCAGCAGCAGGCCGACGTCTCTCTCTCTGTAGGCTCTGGAGTACATGTATGCCAATGGCGGATTTAAAGGGGAGAGCCAGGCCACACGTCGAGCCTCGCACATGTGGAATAATGCCTGTGATAAGTGAGCCCGATCGCCTCTGCGGAGCTAGAGATTAGAGAGAGAGAGAGCGAGGCGCACGCCAGAGAAAATCGAAGAGGCGGCGGTGGTGGCGGCGGCGACGGCGGCGGCACAGTACCTATACCAGCCGTATAACGAGAGACAGACGAAGAGAGAGAGAAGCAGCAGCAGCAGCAGCGCAGTCATGGACGTCGATATTTTTGGGCGAGTAGGAGCAGCAGCAGCGGCAAAGGCAGCACCGCCGCCGATCAGCAGCGCGCTACTGGCGAGGCCCGGACAGCAGCGTCTCCCTGCAGCCGCCTCCTCGTGCAGCCAGCGGATGACGTGCCGCTGCTTTTGAGAGGATACCTCAGGGCGATCCTCCCCCCACCCACCTACCAGTCTCTCTGCCCCACTCCACCGCAGACCACACGCGTTTCTGCCTTTTTTCTTCTTCTGCCTTTGAGTTTTGAGAGCGTGCTTCTGTCACAGCAGAGGCAGACAGACAGCCCAGCTGGGATTCGCTTTGGAGCACTGGACGAGCCAACCTGGATTCTAGGCCCTACGGCTAGTCGTCTTCCAAGAGCGAAGGCCAGCACTGCGAATCGAGGTTGAAAGGGTAAGAGGGATTAGGATTTCGTTTGCTTCTGGTATTGCTAAACATTTCGATTAGACTTTCTGTGGTAATTTGTTTGTATCGTGCCAAGTGTAATCGTAGCTGGTAAAATATCCTCCCATTGAACCAGCTATCAACTGCTTTCGTGTAGACGTAGATTTCAGCTTTTAGTATTGATTGAATAAGTATTTGCTTCTTTCATTGATTAGTCTACTTTACAAATAGAATTTATTACCTAGTGCTTGCAAATAAGATGCACTGATCGTACATGAATTATCTTTTTTTTATGCTCGTGATAATATTCAATTTTTTTATCTGTCATTTCTTGAATACAAGAAGTTGAAAAGCAATTTTTTGTGTCATGTAACTTTCTATGAATCATATGCTGAAACATTCTTTCAACTATCATGCTTACAAGATTTTTGTTCAAATAATGAAATGCTTTCATTTTTACAATACAGCATATAGGGTTTCGATACTATATTAGTTCTTATTACTTTAATCTAAATTGATTTCAACAAAAAAAGCAGTCTTACAATTTATTACAGCTTAAAGCCAACTGCAAAAAATGTTCTTATAACTTGCACGCACAAACAATTACATTTGCATTATAAATAGAATTCCTCATTATTCTTTAAATAAATTGTTAAATAGTAATAATTAATCTTGTAACCCAGTTTCAAAAATCCAGGACAAATACCATGGGCCATGCCGAACTTTGTTTCTTCAGCAAAAAAGAAAGCCAAACATTCCACTTCCTAAAATAAACGCGCCATTCGAATTCAAACCAAGTGCACTACATCCAGATCTAATCCTAATATCGAACTGTTCTCATTTCCAGGTGTACACCTCTAAGGACCCACCTACGAGCAGCGCACGCATATACATACACGATGGATCTCAGCACAGCTGTGAGTGCGATGTCGGCGGGAGTACCGCAGAATGGAGGCGGCGCCGGGGCAGTGGCCTGCCCGGTCTGCACGCTCTACCTACGCGAGGGCATCAGCCTGCAGAAGCACTTGGACACTCATCCCAAGGAGCAGGTGATCGAGGCGCTCATCCGGGCCAGCAGCGCCGGCGCTGGCGCCTCGGCTCTGCTCAGCCAGAACCGCGCGCCGCAGCCACCGTCGCAACCGCAGACGCCGGTGCTGGCGCCAACGCCAACCCCTGCGCTGCCGCCTGGTCCAGCCACGCCGCAGCAGCAACAGCCTCCGGCCGCATCGCCGGGTCCACATGTTCCTCACGCCCAGTCGCCCTACCCGATTGGGCCTATATTTGAGTGTCCGCCTATCAACGCTATGATACCGCCACCTCAATTCGCGTCTTTTAGCTACCAGCAGTTTGTTAATAACGGTGAGTTTAAAGTGTTATTGCCGGAGGTGTTTGAGAACGAGCGGTGTTCTAAAAGTATTTATGTTATGACGTGATATACTTTATGACGTGATATGCGTTGTGATAATACTTGTTTCGATTCTTAGAACTGGAAGATTTTTTAAAATGTCATTTTTACTCAAGCTTCTGGTAGGTATCTCATACCTAGATTATCTACAGCAGATATAGGAGTTAATTGCTCACTATGCACATGCACTAATGACAGAGTACAGTTTAAGCAAAGCCTGAGGCTACTGATGGGTAGTGATTAAAACTGATGGTACAGTTATGAAATAATTATTCTTTAATTTTCAGTAAATTCATAAGCTTTGTTAATATTTTAAAAATTCAGCAAGGTATTTAATTGGTATTAAATTAATTTGAATAATTTATGAAATTTAATATGTTTGGATTATAATCAACCTTTAAATAAAATAGTTAATTAGCAGCATACAACTATTTTTAAAAATTAATTAAATTACTGTTAATTATTATACTTATCAGAGTAAATCTCGTTTAATAGATTTCAAAACTATTAAACCCTGTTAAATAGCTTAAATAATATTTTTATCATATATCATAAATAATTACTATCTAATAACTAGTATCGTAACATGATTAATTACAATTTGAGATGTAAACATAAACTATTTTCCTAGGCACGATGATGATACCCGCACAGTACGCGATGGCCCAGGCGCAGGCCGCTCCAACCAGCCAAATGATGCAGATGCTGTACAGCCCTTATGGCATGTATCACCAGCAACAGATTCCTACGGTCCAGATGATTTCAGCGCCACCGATGATGCCAACCTCAACAGCGACGCTGCCGACGACGGTGCCTGCAGTCACGCCGCGCATGAGGCCGGCTACGAGCACGAGCAACGTCGCGCCAGTCAACGAGACGACGGCGTCGCCGCCGAGGCCTGTCTCGTGCGCACAGCAACTGCCTTCACCGCTAGCAGCATTGTCTGCGGTACAGCAACCGCAACAGCCGGAACCAGAAGAAGAACCACAATCGCAACAGCAAAATCTTGTTTTGGAGCCGACACAAATTGTGCGGGAAATCGAAAGTGGACCCGATAGTATACTGCCGGATTTGGAGATGCCTCCGTCGCCTGAGCCACCAAGTACCGAGGTCGAGAGTGAACAGAATGTCATTCATGCAGAGCAGCAAATTCAGAATAGCTGTTCGCAGGTAGGACAGCGACACGCACAGCAATATCAGAGGTCAGTATTTTTAACATTCGTTATTGTACTTATTCTAATTTTGCATACTTATATACTTATTTGTGAATGATTTGCAGGGAGGATTCACGAACATTAATCAATAATACTAGCGATGATAATGCTGACGATGATAAGACTGAAAGAATCCTACCTGATATTGAAGATAATGATGAAATTGAATCACTTTTAGTGCGGCAGACGGAAGTAGTAGAAATTCACAAAGAAACCGAAATTCAAGTAGAACAGTCTATTGAACACATGGAGACATCGGTTGAAGAATCGACTAGGGAGAATGATGTAGAAAATATCCCTAATAATAAAGAAGAAATTAGCAAAAATTTAGAAGATAAAACTGATGATGTTGAAGTCATCGAGGAAAGAATAGAACCTCATGATCTAACAATGTCAGTTGATAAGACTCGAATTCCTAACATTAAAAAACCCGAAATAGAACAATTAAGCAGATTAATTGTAAATATGGAATCAGAATTTAACAACGTAGAGTTATCCAGCAAAGATGATGAGGAAGTCCTTGAACGATCTCAGGAAGTTATCGAGAACGCTTTGTCACCGGAGCCTGCTGTTGAAAAGCACCCAGAGGAGGATGAAGCGACTAATGCATCATATAACAAAACAACTTCCGAACCTACTGAGTGTAAAATTATTGTTTCCCATGAAGATACAGATGTTTCATCCGTATCATCGTCAGATTCATTACGATGTGATATGGAAATTCAAAAAATTACTACACCCTCTTATCAGTACAAGTATTCTCAATCGTGCCCTACTTCTCCCGTCAGTAAAAAGAAGTTTTGGCGTTCTCTTTCGCGCGTCTCTCTACGTTACGACTTAGGCCGTTCAAATGAGAATATATGCTCATATCCAGTCGGTTTCGAAGCAACAACACTTGAAGACTACTTAAAAGATAATTATAATGATGAGGACATGGAGCTGGAACAAAGCAGCGGTATGATAGTAGAACGAGCACGCTCTCACACACCCTTGTCTACCAGTATGACTGGTGCATCTGTGTTGAAAGCTCGTCGCAGTAAAATACCAAATTCGCCTTTGTCCATGCGCTCTTCCTCATCATACTGTCATATGGAGGATGAAGAAGAAGAAGAAGAAGAAGACTCAGAGGCTGAAAGCTGTGGCAGTTGTCATTCCAATGAAAAGGACGACGAGGAAGATGATGAAGAAGATCAAATATTGATGGATAGCTCAGCTCATCAGATGATTGAAGACCATGAGCGCGATGAGAAAAAACAGGTATTGCACGTTGAAGAAAGCAAGGCCACAGTTACCACTGAGATAGTGCAACAGCAACGCCTACATCATCCACAGGATCAACCTGCAGATTTTCGAACACAATGTCTAATGGCCGATCATTACTCTGCTAATCAATTTCCACTGGATCACCATCCAACGTCGCAGCAACAGTCGTCTGTTTCGGTGCACCATGAGACTTATCCACTGTCAAATAGTGAAATTTCACAAAATTTACTGAATATGTCTGAATGTGCAGATCCAACTACAAGTGCGGATTCAAAAAGCTTTTCTAGCTCGAGCAAGTCGTCGATTCAGAAACCATCTACGGAACTGCTTAACATCAGTGAAGATGCACATGCAGGACCAATGAATGTTTTTGAATTTGACGGGTTACAAATACTTGTGCCAAGTACATTTATCAGTGAATCATCACAAAAGGCCGTAAGTGGGACGAGTCAACAATCGATGTCTAGTAGTGAAAATGGAGCAGGCAATGATGAGGAAGTTAAAAGCGTAAATATGAGGGCTGATGAAACAATGCCACCTAGAGGCGAACTGTCTGAGCAGGAGAGCAATGGATGTACCGAACCGTCGGCTTGGCAGGTAATTTTTTTTCTTTTTTTATTTTTATATAATTAATTAATATTCACATAATATTAAATAATTTAACCAGTAAATAACTATAAAGTTAATACTTATCTCCTTTTTTCTCATACAGTTATACATGGGTCAAGAATCTTCGCGGATGTCGACATCTTATGATCTGATGGCACGTGAAAGCTGGGAAGAATCCGAAGGCTCCGATCATGAAGAGAACAATGCTGGCCCTCTGCTCGACAGCCGTTCTTTAGCAACTCACTTCACCTCAAGTTTGTTCTTGGACCGCGATCGTAAAACGCCTACCCGACGCGTTTTCAAGTGTTCGCACTGTCCGGAGGTATTCGAGTGTCCAAAAGAGCGTCGTGTACACAGTACGATGGTACACAAAGAGGCAGGACCTTCCGGATGCAGCAATGACAATATGGATAATCAATCCGAGCTGAGAGATCTTAAGCTACTTGACGGACGTGCTAACGTCTTCGATGATCTTTTTGTGCCTAGTGGGTTGCATGTACAACAGACGTATCTTCAACATCATCAGCAACCGCTTTTGCATCAGCTCCAGCCACCTCAGCATTCGAGCTCTGCGAAATCCGAAACAGATGCTAAAATCGATTCCTTACATTTGTCCACGGTGAATGAGGTAACATGCAATATGTGTAATCAACGTTTCAGCAGCGAGAAATCTCTGCAAATTCATCAGAGACGGATGCACATGTCGGAGCCGTCAAAGCGAATACGGGAAAACGCGAAATGCCAAATCTGCAGCGAAGAATTTACTTCTGTTGCCTCGTTCAATCTTCATCTGAAAATTCATCCGCTCGAGTGCGGACAGTGTGGTAAATACTTTTATCGCAAACAAAATTTCAAGCTGCATATGAAGCGACATTTAGGGATAAAACCTTTCCCATGCACAGTCTGTGAAAAGGCTTTCCTTACTAAACAGAAGCTTGATGAACATACCAACGGTCACACTGGCAACGCCCCTGTCAAGTGTAACTTGTGTAACGAGACGTTCAGACGCTACTCGAACCTTACGCAACACAAGAATCGTCATCATCTCAATATTAAAAAGAAACTGAAAGACTATATCTGCCATTGTGGCGAAGTTTTTCACACAAAAAAGAAGCTTGCCTGGCACAAAGAAACGCACGATGAGAAACCCAAGGCGTGTACCTACTGTAATGAGCGCTTTATACACATGGCTAGTTTAACTAGACACATGCGACGGGCCCATAACCGTAGGTTCGTGCCTGATGCTCAGAGAGAGAATGAGAACGTCGAGTGTCCTATTTGCAAATGCATTTATCTTAGGTCATCCCTTGCTGTGCATATGCGCGTTCACAATGGAGAAAGACCTTATGAGTGCCAGGTATGTTCTAAGGCCTTCAGTACCAAATGGAATTTACAGCTGCACAAGTGGACTCATGCCGCTCGTAGCACGAAGCCTTTCAAGTGCAACCAGTGTAGTGCTGCTTTCTATCGGCACAGCGACTACACCGCTCACATGAACTCTCACAGGAATGTCAGGCCGTATACCTGTAATTATTGCGGGGCTCAGTTCATCAGAAAATACAATTGCTTGCGGCACGTTAAAGAACACGAAGAAAACAAGGCATACACCTGTGACGTATGTAGTAAGACTTTCCACAGATCTTACTATTTAAAGGAACACTTGAGGGTACATTCTGGAGCGAGACCTTATACTTGTCACATATGCGGTAAATCTAGCAGCACAAAGTCCAATCATAATAAACACGTCAGGATTCATCATGCGCGTGAGCCTGTAAATACGGAAAATTAAGAAGAAAATAAGGTGTTCTTTTTTAATTTTTTCTTATGTCTACTTATATATCGAAAAGCGATTCTATTATTTTCTCTAGCTGTATTTTGGAGGTTGGTTGCCAAAACCAATGTTAAAGTGCCGTAAAATTGCTTTAGCGAATCGCAATTTTCTTTCTTAAAACAGTTTGCAGTAACTATTTGAATACAAAATATGTTGTATGAAAGTTGTATAAAAAAGTTCTAAACAAGGTCCTAAAAAAGTATACTCAATATTTATAAAGGAACACATTTTAAATGCTTTAGAGCAATACAGATCTTTTGTTATAACATTCATATGTTAATCTTCATTAAAAATCTATTTATACTTTTGTTATAAAATATAATAAGTTTTACGTTTGAAAAAATGTTAAAAAAAATCAATTCTGAGTGAAACATCAATAGTATTCTGCATAATGTAAACTTTTTAAATCATTAATCAATTAAATTTTATAAGAAAATTTAAAAATTTGATTGTAAATTATGATGATAAACAAAACATAATATTTTAAATACTAATTTTGCAATTATTATTTAAAAAGCAAACAAATGACACTAGTACAATTATTATCTATTTGATTCAAATATGTGCGTAAATTAGCTTTTAAAGTAACTTGAATTGTCATGTTACTTAATTTTTAAATATTATTTTATTTGAAAATGTTATTAAATTTTACTGCTTTTTGGATTATAATAATACAAAATAGTTAGTTTTTAAACTTGTTATTTTTATAACATAATAAATTCAAGTAATTATCTTTCATTTCTGTGTAAATGAGTGAAAAAATTTATTTTTGTTAAAACTTAATTTTCAGTCTTAAACTTGTATAATCTTGTAATTATAATTACTTACTACTTTACATCACAGTGTGTGATAGAAAAAACATTTTATAATTTTAAAATATGACTTAGGCCTCTAAAGGCTCGCTAGACTGCTATCGGTACAAAAATTCTAGACTCCTTACGCGCATAGCTCATGATATTAACTAGTAATTTAAAACTGCCCACCTAATAAATTTGTATTCTTTGGAGAACAAGCCTTTATGTATAAGGTAATATGAGCATTTGCATTTTTTCAATTGTAATTTGATCCTGGTTTGCAAGAAATGTACTGCAAATATAAGTATGTAGTGTAAGATTTAATGAGTTATCTACTGTAACAGTGGAAGACTTACAATTTTTGAATCGATAGTAACTTCATTTTTTAAGCAAATGTTAATTCATGAATGAGAAAGGCACTTGATATAAAAAATTGATGGATGTGTCACGTGTGTTTGTTGTTGTTATCTAAGGAATTGGCACTTTGGCCGCTGTAAGCATGCATAAGAGAAAAGAAGTTTGACAGTTGAAAGTTGAAGTATTTTAGGCAATGAAAACGTGTTTCGTTGTTTTATTTTAACACGTGTGTTTATACTGGATATAATTATAAAATTATAAAAAAAAAAACAAAGTAAATTGTGATTCGAAAGAAAAAAAAAAAACAAAAAAAAACAACTAAAATAAAATAAAAAAAAAAAAAAAAAAAAAAAAAAAAAAAAAAAAAAAAAAAAAAAAAAAATAATAAAATGATTAGCGTTCGTGGCACTCAGTGCACAAATGTGTAAAGTCTTGTGTGTCTGTCTGATGTATTTGGACTAAAAATACATGTTTAAAGAAGAAAACAAAGCAAAGCCTATATGTAAGTCGCTTTTATAAAAGCGAAAAAATAAACTGACACAAAATCAAGTTAACTCTGAATTTATCCTAACTTAGAAACTGTACAAAAATTGTCCAAAGCGAAGAATCGATGCGCGACTGTACTTTTGTGAGAAAAAAGTAGATTTGCCAATTACAAGTGTCGATTTCTTATCTTCGCTAAGGTTATTTGCGTATGGAAGAAAAAGAGCGAGCGAATTTTTTTCGTTCTTCTTTGAAAAGCTTGCGGTTTTACACGAGAAATAATAATTGCAATAATATGGACGTTTGCCAATCGATAATAACAAAGTACGTAGGCGTGAATCGTTCGCTAGGTAATGATATAAAAAAACCGAATGAATAGGGAAGAAGTCTTTAAGTGTCAATGATTGTAAGTGAATTTTTTTATAAATAAAAAGTAACAAATGGAAAGAAAAACTATCGCGCAAATGATGCGTGGCTAGCCTCGAATAAAGTATGAAGTAAATAAATAAATAATTGAGATAAGTTGCGTCGTAATGTTAAGTATGCAAAATCTGTATTTACTCGTGGAGTGTAGTAGTAAAAAAATGAGACTATGATGGAGTGCAAAGGCCTACAAAAAATGTACAGATTGCTGCTGTTAGCGTTACGGCGCCTCTAACTTTTAGATAGTTCGAAATCTTAGTTAATGTTATTCTTCTATATTTATATGTCTTGCAATCCTGTATGCAGTGATTTTTAAAGGTAATTCCAATGTCAAGACTGATCGATGTTGGTTCTCATTGCGATTCTATTTCTCTACCTTAGAATTGTAGATGAGAATAATTTCGCATGCGCCATTTAAAAAGCTTCGTTCTTTAAACTATTATTTTTTATCTTATTATTATTGTAATTAGTTTTGTGTTCTTATCTTTTTAAGAGTAGTGAGCTGGTAACAAAGAAACATTGTTGATTTTAATGAGTAAATTAAGATATCCAAGTGCTTTCAGGAAGCAATCGAGAAATAATTTCTGAAACGTAGCATCATGCGTTTGATTTATTTTTCTTGCAAAATTAATAAGTGATTACTATTACGTTGAGGGCATTCGAAATATAGGAGAAAATAGTTTTGTCGAACAAGTGTTAAACCCACCTGAAACCAACATCGAAGTCCAAACGTGCAATTTTTTAGTTAAAAAAAGTAATTGATGCGTGCGTGTGTTTAATATAAACACAGCTTGTATATAAAATGTAAATATGTATATCGTCTCTATTTTATAATAGGGCTGACGAAAGAAGTTGGCAAATAAATATCATATGAAACTTAATTCTGAAAAGGCACTTGAAGATAATGCAAGAAGAAGTGAAGTGGATGGTACAGATAGAATAATTATTACGATTACCATTACAAAACAATTAAGCAGCATATGTATATCTTAATAAAAATCATGTGTTGAGGTACTTTTTTAAAAACGTTTCATCATTTTTACCTTTATCTATATTGCTAATCATATTTCGAAACATTTTAACACGAAAATTATAATTATTAATTTTTCACTATTATTCGAATTTTTTTAATATAAACATAATCAAATTTAATATTTTACACTTTCAAACTAAATAAGATTCCTTAATTTTTTAAATTAAAAAAATGTATATTGTACTTTTATTTCTTTAAGCTTTCAAAAAATCTTCACAGATTAAATTAAAAAAATATATATATAATAAATATAAGTTGGGTAAAAATGTACTTACCAACTACAGAACGTAATTTAATAAACTGAACAACTTTGTTACTACTATAAGATACGAAAGATCTGAAAGCCTTGATGCAAAACTCATAATATCACTAAATCCTGGAATGATAGCATAGTCTTGCGTATAGGTACGATATTGCATTAACTGTTGACTTTACTAACAAATTCAACAACTAAACAGTAATAAATTATAACTTTAAATTTAAATTCACATGTTTATAATTTAAATATTACCATTTACTTTTTTGGGTAAGACTAAAAATATGAGATAACAATTACAATTGAAACGGCTATGAACCGGTAAGTATAATGCAATGTAAAGATAAGAATATTTAAAGCTTTATTGTTATTAACTGAGATGACTTCAATTTACTCATGAACTTGCTGTTTTCGTATCTTTTTTACTTGTACGAATGTGATTCTTAAATCTATAAAAAAAATCACATTTTTTAAAATCAATTGACTCAAACATTTAATGTAGTTCTTGAATCTCTTATTTATTTATCATTTTTTCTTCTAATTTTTACCTTGACCCATTCAGAAGATTTTCTTACAAAATCGATTTTATTTCCATATATTATTACTTGATAAGCGCGGTTGCCTAAAAAATGGAAAAAATAGAAAAAATGGAAAGTTGGTGTTTTGCCAGCTGTAATTAGTAAAATATATATTTTTTTACATCCTACGAATCTTTTTACTGATTTTAAGTTACATTCTTCCGACCCTCTTGGAATTCAAATGAGCAAAAAAAAATATTAATTTGATTTTTTGAAGTGATGACGATATTAACGATAATTAGGGTAGGTGTAATGTAATATACAGTTTGTTATTCATAATATTTAATAAAATACAGAATTTAATAAAACTCTGAGGAAAATTACTTTTCATATTCAAGAATACTGTTGCAAAATTTCAGGTCAATTCACCGTCTCTATTTTCAGATATATTTTTTAAAAGTTCACAGATTTTATCTAACTTTACATAGATATAGATATGCTGTTATGTAAAAAGCTATAAAATGAAAGAATTTTTTATCAGTATATTTTAAAATTTAAACAGTGAATTAATCTAAAATTTTGCAAGATTATTGAATATGAATATAAAAAGAAATTTTCGCTCACCGTGTTATACAATTCTCTATTTTATTAAATATTATGAGCAATAAAATATACATTTCAACACAAATATCTTAACATTTTCCGCTTACTTATTATATAAGTTTTCAAGTGATAAAAATAAAATAATAAATATAGAAAACACAATTTTCGTAATTAAGATAAATATATTTTACAAAATTGTATTTTATACATAAATAATACAACATTTTATAGTTTTTTAAGCATAGGTCTTAAAATGCAGTCTTATTTATATTCCTACACAATAAATAAGTTCTTCGCCTACATTATAAGTCTTATTTTCAAATTGAATGCTTATGCTTTCTTTTTCAAAGTCTATTAAAAATACTGCATTATCTGATATTTTTTGTTTATTTAACAAAATATTTTCGCATGTTGGAATCGTACGAGGCCCCAAAATTGGATCCTCATGACGATATATACTAATTGTTGAAGAATCTGTAAATTTCGTAAATTGAATATTTATCAGACTTATTTATATTAAATAAATCTATAAAAAAAATTTTTTTAGCATATTAACGAATTACCTTTAATATTGTTCTCCTTTGCAATTCTCGAAGCAACCTGTTTAACTGTGTCTCCATTACTAAGTTTAATCGAAGTCTCGAATAAACCATTACAAGTTTGAGGATTAGCAAATTTAACATTTAAGCCTGGTTTTACAGAGAAAGTTATAAAGGGTGCCCCAGGACAGCATTCTTCTTTCGTCTTATCGTCCGCTTCGTCTGCATATTTGATTTCTAAATCCTCCAACTGTAATAATTTTTTTGTTGAATTGAATTTCAATAATATATATTACAGAAATACAAAAATCAATTTGAAATTTTAATTTTTCGTTTTAAATTATAATAAACCAAAAAATGATAATAAAAACAAAATTCATATAAAGTAATGAGATAATTACACATAGTAATCACCTTTCAATTAAACTACATTTTAAATATTTTTGAACTTTTTTTTAACAAGGAAAATTACAAATTCTTGTAACATTCCAACTATATTAAGTTCAAGGTGTTAAAATATTTGTTTTAAAATTTTCCTAATCGATAAATCATTTTAAAGTAGAAAAGTTTCTCCCAATTTATAGAAATAAAAGAATATTAGGCCAGTAAAATAAAAATAAAAAATATAAAATTTTATATATTAAATTTTATATATTAAATTTGAGTTTCAAATTGAGTTTCTGATCCCGTTAAGTAAAAAAATATAAATAATATAGATTTAATATTTACATCAAGAGTATTTCGTAGGTATTCTTTACTACCTAAAAGAACATCCAATTCACTAAAATCTAAAGTTAAATTAAGTGCACCAACACCAACAGCTTCCATTTTTTCCCTTGTCATTTGTACAAAAGGCATAACTCTTTTCGTGTATTTTTTCAAGTCTGCTTTCTTTCCAAGTTCAGCAGCAATAACTTTATTTTCTGGAAGACTATTACCATTTTTCTGGAAAAACAAAAATGTTTTACGATAATTGTTTAAATATAATTATTAAAAAAGAGAGAAAATTTTTTTCAAATAAACTTACAGTATACAATTCTTTCATACTTGTGAGAACAGAACTCTGCCAGGTAGGCCAAGTTTTTGCTACATAAATTGTTCCTATAGTAGGCTTTTCTACAGCGGTAGATGGTCCTTTCTGTTGCTTTTTCGTTTTCACTGTTGTATGATTGATTAAACGCACTCTAAATGAATGTGCTGCATCCATAAGATACTGAGATGATTTTATTAAAATTTCATCAATTTTGCCCACTGTGGGCCATCCTGCTTTCAAAACGCTACCTTTCTACAATTTAAATATTTATAAATATTAACTTTAAATGCTTATCAATTTTTACAAACTTATATAAAATATTTTTATATCGTAAGTTAATTAAACTTTTAAAAATAAAAATAAAAATAACATTACCTTATTTATCAAACCCCACACATGTTCAGCTACATGTGGACAAATTGGTGATAGAAGAATAGTCTGCATTTCAATAAATTTCATTAGAAGATCCAAATTGACACCTTCTAATGCACTTAATTGTAAATATTTATCTTTTGTTGACTGTAACTCAAAGAAACCAGTTCTTAATGCTTCTTTATAAAGCATTTTAGAATAATTATCTCCAGTTTCTTGAATTTTTAAATTTATTTCACTAGAAATATATAACAATTTTTTTCAATAAATTTATAATTTCAGTAAATATAATTTTATAAATTTTATTAAACTATTGAGTTACCTGTCAAACACTTGATCATTAAAAGTATTAGGTTTTCCCTGTCGGAATAATTCTGGCGAAGATGTTACTATTTCTTTAACCCATTCAATAAATGTATAAAGTCTGAGAATTCCAGCATCTGCTGTACGTTCAACAAAATTTGCATCCTCAACAGAATCTCCTGAATCTGCTAGACTCAGACGTGTACCATCAGCAGAATACTTTTTAATAGCTTCAGAAAGAGTTAAGAAATTTCCTTCAGACTTTGACATCTACAATTTCATGAGAAAAGTTAGAAATATCGGAGTAGAATAAATTAGTAGAAATTAGTTTTCATAATACCTTTGCTGAATTTAGAAGCAAGTGACCATTGGCTCGAATTCCTTGTGGCCACAATTCTGGCTCATTAGGCCATATTGCAGTATGGTTGTAAATAAAATATGTAAGGTGATTTTGAACAAGATCTTTACCAGAAACACGTAAGTCAACAGGATACCAGTACTGAAATTCTCTTCTCATTATTTCTAAAGCTTCTTTTGAAACTTTACAAGTTTTAGGTGAAGGCAACTTTGTTTCTTTAAAGAAAATATAATCCCAAACTTCAGGAGTCATGTCTTCAGCTCTAATGAAAAATTAATAGAATTACAGTAAACAAAATAAGTGAAAAGATTTTTCATATAAATAAAAAATATAATTACTTGATTTTCAAGGTGTTTTGTTTATTTCCTCTAAAACTGTTGCCTTGAATTAAATGAGCAACTGTATAATAAGCCATATAAATTGTTGAATCAGATAAAGATTCGATCAACCATTGCTCATCCCAAGGTAGTTTAGATCCTGTATAAGGGTAATAGGATTTATTATTTATTTGTATACATAACCTACTCTATGGTACATTATAGTTATGTTAGGCTAGATTTCAATTTCATAGTTTACAAATTACGCTTTCAGTAAAAAAAATTCTTTAGATTTTTGTATGCTTCCACTATTTTTTGCAGATAGTAGAATGGTGAAAAACTTGAAAATCCAAAGAATTCTATAAACTGAAAGCGTAATTTGTAAACTGTAAAATTGTAATACATAAATAAATTTATGTTGCTTTGCAAATTTGTGTGTTTGCTAAAAATTATTTTATATTATTTAAAATAATAATGTAAATTAATTTTTTATTTGTTAATAAAAAAATTAGAATAAATAAATAAGTTTAACTTACCAAGACCATAAGTTCTTGAACATGCATGTTCATGAAGCCAATCAAGAGAGGCTTGAAAATTTTTTCTAACTTCATCATGAAAGGTTTCCAAATTTTCTAAAGCTTTTTCAGCTGAACTTCGCCATTCAGGTTCACCATAGTTTAAGTACCACTGATTGCAAAGTGCAACAACACATTCATCTCCAGATCGAGAAATTATAGTCTTTTCTGGTTCATAATAAATCACAGCTTCATTTTTATTAATTAACTCATCTCTTATAAACTTTTTGACATCTTGAATTTTTTTATTTTTGTATTCGCCAACTAACAGTACACCATCATAAAAACCTTTTAGATAAACCATTTCCTTGGCTTGCTGCAATTTTATTGTATCATTCTGTGATTGTATGTTCAATTGTTCATAAACTGTAATTGCTGACAATTTTCCGAATTCTGGAATTTCGAGAATCGGTATCTGAAATAAAAATAAACAGGAGTAGCTTATAGACTTCTTTTTTGGATCATTTTTATTTTTAGATTTTTATAATTAACTCACAGGATCAAATGGCAAAACCATATCATCTTTAATACCATATTTTTCTCTGAATGGCTGCTTTTTCTTTAAATCGACAAGAGCTGCGTAATCATCAGGAGAATCACTGGGTACAGACGTTACAACACCAGTACCTTTATCCTCTTTGATTGAAAGCATCGGTAATGTGTAAATTACGTTATAGGAGGTTTTTGGTGACTTTAGAGATGCACCCAGAATATCCTACAATTTTCCATAATTATAATTGTTATAAAATTTAATAATACAGTAATTTCTAGTATAAGTTTATTTCTTACTATTCCAAGTAATTCAAAAACAACATTAATTTTGCCCTCTTCTTTTGAAAAACCTTGCCAAGACATGTTTCTTGCTGCTCTTTCAGTAGATATGAAAATTTCTCCATTTACAGTTGAAAAAGCTACATAACGAATATCAGGATGTACCCAACAATTTGTTTGACCATACATTGTTTCTGGCCTCAGAGTAGCAGCAACCAAAAATACTGGCGTTTTATCAGGAACAGATCTAAAATGATAACATAAAATTAATATAATATAAAATTTGATTTATGGGTAATTTTATGAACAAAAACTTACTGAAGTTTCTTAGGATAAGGCTTTAACATTTTTATTTTGATCAAAGTATATTCTTGTGGACCAACTCCTTCACCAGATGATCGATCATGATCCATGCAAGGTTGATTATCTTTTGGAGAGAAAATAGTATATCGTTTACCATATTTGACCTTATTTCGTGCCTTAAGGTGTTGAAATTGCCATCTTACAAATGAATCGAAAAATGGATTGGCATCAGTAGTTATAAAAGTACGACGCCAATCTGTCTGTAAATTTAATAAAATATAATCAATAAATATTAAGCACTAAATTTAAATTTCCATAGTTGAAAAAATTAAATGTGGTCATACAGATAGTCCAAATGCTTTCAAATCTTGCACAGCAAGAGGTGGAAAATAATCTAGCCAATATTCAGCATCAGCAAACTGTTTTATTTCTTCATCCTTTAGTCCTAAGCTTTGCATTATCTGCCATTGATATTTAGCTGTACCAGCTTTTGCTACTGCTTTACTCTTTGTAAAGAATATTAATAATATTATTACAATTAAAATTCTTAGAAACAAAATTTAGTTATCACAAAAGTTTCTAATACTGAAAGAAGATATCTTTCAAGTAATGATCAAAATTAATAATAACTAGCGAAAGTAAATAAAAATTTCTAATAATATCTACTGTATCAAAAAATTACAAATAAATAATTAGAATTATGTATTCTAAAGAAAACTAAGAACATAAAAATATTATACGTTTATAATAAAAATAAGATTCTACTCAATCAAAAAGTGAATCAAAATATACACTAAGTAACAAAAAATAAAATTTAGAAAATGTCAGATATAAAAATGATATTTAATTACCTTTTTTCCTTTACTTTTATCAATGATAATATCCTTACTAACTTCCTCTACTGGACTGTCATCTTCAAAAGCAGGAAACTGTGGAGGATATCCAAAAGTTTCAATTTCACGTTTCAATTTATCAGCACATGCCTTAATTGGCATTCCTGTACAATGAAAACCAAAAGGGAAAAGAACTTTTTTTCCTAAAAGTCGATTGTACTGAGCTGCAAACTAAAATAGCAACTGTTAATATAAAATACTACAAAAAATACATATATTAGAAAATCATAAGAAATCATAGAACATTTTACCTCACATTTTGATAAAGAAAATGCATGTCCTAAATGGAGTCGACCATTCATGTAAGGAAAAGGAAAAGTAGCAAGGAATTTTTCATCTGTTTTCTTTTTTGGTTGCAACGGTGCATCTTCTTCAAAAATTTTATTCGCTTCCCATTTCTTTTGTGCATCATGTTCAATTTTTTGTAGATACTCAACTTTAAAAGTACCTTTCCTTTCAGCAGCTGTACCCTAAATAGTATAATTTTATTAAAACAAATGTAGGTTTGGTTAGACAATTTTTATGCAAATTTAATGCACAAAAAGAATGCTAAAAAATACATGATATTTAAAAAAAACTACATCGAAATGTACTAAAAAATTGTTAAATTTAGACAGTATTGCTAATGGTGAGAGTGAGGTTAAGTATTAGTCATGCTGATTATTTCAATAGTACGTCATTATTCTGAGCGGATTTTTAATGATAATACAGTAGATAAAAAATACTTTTTAATTCTACTCACCATTGCGAAAAACTAATTTAATTTATCTATCAAATTGAATGATGAAATAGTGCTCCTAGCGCAGCCTCCGCGCGGCTGTTTTGAATACACAAGTAAAGGAGGTAGGTACACGTGTATTTTGCGCATATATATACATATATACGTGTATAGACACGCATTATGGTCGGTACAATATGCGGAAGATCGAAGCTGCTTTGAACGTTTCTTTTTTTAATCGGCTTCAATATTAATAAAAATTAAATAAGTAAATATTCCTATTGTATAATTATAGACAGCTTAAGATCGGACCTAACTAAAAACTGATAAAAAAAAACATTTTTCGTAATTGTTCAAATTTATTAAAGTTATAACTTTAATAGATATTATATATATAATATCTATCTGTTCAAATTTGCTGATAAGAAGAAAATTTTTGAAAAATATTAACACAATACTTTTATTCATATAAATTTACAAATGCATGAATAAATTTATAAATATTTATAAAACTGCAAAAATAAATATTCATTATGATTGATTATCAAGTTAAATGTTCTACATTGCTTATGTTGGAATTATTTGTTTTTAATTATAGTCGTAGTTAGATAACTAATGTTTGACTTAACCTGCCTGCTAATTTTTGGTTCGATTTTGAAATTAGGTAGGCTCTATGAATTTATTTGAGTTTAATCTTCTTCTTTTAATCCTTTTTATTTTTCTAATTCAATTTTTTTATTCTCTATACGCAATTAAAGGCTCGATTTCTAGCACGCTCTTTTTTCTTTCTTTTTTTTTATGCGGCCGGGGGCCACGCATTTAGAGCCGGCGGGCCATTCTCGCATGCTCGAACGAAAAAGCGTATTATATATGCGTATTATATATGCTAAGTTTTTTTATACATACGCATATATCTAATATATCTATATATACTTATATATACTAATAATAAATATACATACTGTATTTATATATTTTCATTCACCTTACGTTTATCATTCATTGCGTCGAAGAATCCTCCCATCTCCGAGGAATCATATCATTGTAATCATGTCACTTTTTTGACATATTTAATTTATTAAACGAAATATTTTATTTTTGCGCTTTAAGTCATTTTAAATTATAGAAAATCGTTGAATTGACAATAGTTTGAAAAGAGATGCTATCGTTCTGTAGTTAGTGATCTAATTAATATGTCTGAATTATTGAACATGTATTTTTTATAATTTGCATCTCAAACAAAAAATTAAACTTAAATTAAAATTCTGTAAAATTACAATTGAGCGGACGAAATCACGGCCAATTTGGACATTTTTTCTGGAAGGATTGGAGCGAATAATTTAATACTATTTTAATCAATAAAAATTATAGCTAATCGATTTCAAACAAGTGTCTTTGCCCTTGCATTTTGCAAATCTAATTTTTTTATTCTTAATTATATTTTTTTATTTTTCGTTTAAATTAGAATAAATCTTATCCTATAGGATTCTTTTTAAACATTGGAATAGTTTCTGAATACACTTTTTGATACGATATTTGTCTGACGTCAGGAGGATGAGAAAAATGAGCAGTATCGAAATTGAATTCTTCATGAACAATCATGCAAACCATCTAAAAATTAAAGAGTAATTTTTAGTTTTTAGAAAAACTTAAATTAATAAATGTTTCAAAAGTATTCGTTTACTGTATGTAAAATGTCTTCAACATATCTCCTCGGTGGTACCCATTTACTTCTCCTTACTTCAGTCTTTCTCTTTTCAATTTTAACTGGTAATTGGGAATATTTAAGATTGTGCCTGGTTGTTAAATTTTCTTTTAATATACGACCAAAGTGATTGCTGTTAATAATATCCCTGTAAAATATATTTGAAAATTCAGAGATTAATGTAATAATTATAATATCTGTAATTTAATATCGCTGTAGTTACCATATAATGCATTCGAAAATTTGCGTAGACATATCAAAAAGATTAGGATCGACATTTTTTTCATAGGGAAGAACGTCTCGAATTATTTCAGCAGGTGGAGTATTTTTTAGTTGTTGAAGTAAATCAATATTTTGATCAGCGTCTTTGTAGTTGTAAATATCAACTTTTAATGTTAAAGTTTTATAAAAAGTCGGTGGTTCTTTTATTGGCGGAAAATCAGGTTTATCCTAAAAATAATTAATGCTCAAAGATTGCTTACAACTATTCATTAAATATAAGTTTTATAATATCTGAAAAAATGCTTACAGGGTAACTAATGCCTTTTTCCGTAATGGTAAATTCGCATTTAAGTTGTTGTATTAAATGTGCTTGTTCTCCTCTTTTCTTTTCTGCAAAACGTCTTTCACTAACGTCTATAAATTTGCATAATAAATCAACCTGTAATGAACATTCCTCATGACCCGCGGTAATTTTAATTAGAAATGTAAGTAAAGATTGGGGCTGTATCAAACCACTCGACGGCTCAATATCAATTTTAACAATTCCAGGTTCATTAAAACTGAAAAATTTGATTTATATTAATTTTATCATATCCAATATATCTTGAATACTCCTGTTTTAACGAAGTACAAAAATCTTGATATTTTCATAATCATAAAGTTACCTTTTCCATTCAAACTGCAAAACGTTTTGCATGTGATGATTATGAATCATAACAATTTTTGTCGCTTTTCCGTGAACTATTATAGGAGGCACTATAGCGTAATCGTGATTAAAATAGGCAGTAAACTCCTGAGACATGAATGTATCAGAATACGGGCAAGTTTCGTAGTCGATAACATTTGGTATAAAAGTACACAGAGATTCAGCTTCTACCTCTAATGTCGATTCTTTATCGCCTACTTTAACTAAGATATCTAGCTGTTAAAAGATATTTATAAAATTATAGTTATAATATCAGAACTCTAATAAAGATTATTTTTACATTTTTTTAAATTAAATATAGCTGTAAAGATACGTAAATAATTCTGTTTTATAAAAGATTTTAATTGAAGGACACATAGTCTCGAGATTAGTGCCGATACATTTTTCTACAAAATTATTATTTTAAATAAAATTAAATAAACTAACTTCAAATTTTCCTATTCTGTTTGGACGAAAACCAAAGAAAATAGGTTTACGAGCATAACCGTTAATAGTTCCACTTGGATTTAAGCATCTAAAAATAATTCCACAATTTTTTTTATTGATAGAAATAAAAGGCTTCATTTCAATTTCATATAAGCATTCATTTTCCGTATTATTGTACAACCAAACTGCCTGCAAGTATATTTGCATTATAATATTGCAATATAACCTTAATAAAATATTTATAATAATTACGAAGATTAATAAAATAAATATCTAAATGATTACTTGATATTTAGTACAGGTGCATTGTCCAATGTAAACTCTTTTAAATTTTAAAAGAGGTCCGGGCCAGATTATGGAGCTCTGAAGTTTTATATTCAAAATAATAAGTCTATCTTCTTCAATATCCAAGTGCCAAAATATTCCTTCTGATTTCAAAGTTTTACTTTTTATTTCGATGGTAATAATACCTGAATCATTCGTCTAATAGTAAATAGAATGAGATATTCTAATTTATATATCTATAATCATTTATATTTAAAAAAATTTAACAAATCTAATATCTGCTATACATATATAATATATTGTTTTTATGTATTGAAACAGCAACTTAACATTAAGAATATGATTTGAGAAAGAATATCATTTTATATATTTTATGACCCCGCGAATTTCAAATAATACGAAAATCAAAAAGTGCAACTTTATTCTCTTTTTTATTTACCTCCAATGTGATATCTTTAGGCCGAATGGTGCATGCTTGATCATGGAGACAATACACGCATCCAGTTTTGGGATTCCATTTCATTGGTACTTTATATTTTGCAGTTCGATCATTGCACAGACAAGATTTCTTTTTTTTAATTACCCATGAAGCTTTAATTGGATTTAAATTTTTCACTAAAAGCTTAATTGTTAGAGTTTCGTTTTCTTCCTTTGAATCCAGAGGAACTGTCATTTCAATTGTAGCTTCATAATGGGGCTCCAAATCTTTTAATGCTGCATTTAAACTACAAAATATATCGTGTTATAGTTATGATAATAATTATGTTTTTCAACGTACATTTTGTTAAATGACTAAATGTAAAATAACTTTTTCAGTTCTTTTTTAAAAAAATCATTTTAATAATTTTTATGATTTTTATAATAAAATTTGTATAATCAATCAAGCTAATAAAGTTAAAGAATTAATTATTTTACAAACTCATCGATTGCCAGTGATTTCCAAAGGGAAACTTTGCTAATTCCTTTATTTGATTCTGTTCGGTACAATAAATCTTTGATCTGGAAATTAATTCGAGAAATGAAGCATAGTCTTTTAAATATTCTAATCATTTTAATATAAGGTAAAAGGGAAATAGTTAACTTGTATCGTTGGCATGTAACACATACAAGTGAGAGTGCATAAACTTATAGGTTTAAACAAGGGTACTGAACTATCTGATGTAGCATCTTCTCTTAAGTAATATTCAATAGTTAATTCGTAAAAGCCCGTTTGAGTTGGAGTAAAAGAAACTTCAATTTTTTCTCCTTTTCCGGGATTAATTGTACCACATACAGGACAGATTTTTACATCGCAGTGTGGATCTTCCATTATTTCTAAACTTCTTGTAGGTCGACATACTATCAAAAAATGGATTGTGACGGGGCTGAAGTTAAAGGCTTTGAATTCCTTCATGCAACATTTATTGTAAGCTTGATCGCCAAATTTTAATTCTTCGGGAATTGCCTTATTAGGGAAGAATCAGTTATTAAATTTATTTGATTTCTAAAGTTGATAAAAATATAGATTTACGAATTAAAAAGATAAGAAATGATTCAATTCATTCTGAGTTGATTGGTTTCTTAAGGGAGTTATGAAATAATAAACAATTTTAAAAGTTAATAGTTTTATACAATTAAAAAATAATATAAATATTTCCAGTCTTAATATGTACCAATTATGTAGGGTTTAGTTTTTAGTTGGAATCTGACATAAAACAGATTGACAATCGCATATCGTATATCTCAAAGAGGATACCTCTAGGATTTTAAAATTTTAAAAATAGCCAGGTAATGTTATTAATTTTTAATAAAAATTTCAAAGTCATCTTATATTTGATTTTGTCAGTAACTTCCTTAAGTTTAATTATATTATTATAATTATTGGTGTTTACTATTAGTGTGCCTTCCGTGCTATTTCCAGCAACTTCGACATGACTGACAGTACTTTTACCACCGATTTCAGCACTTAAATTACATGAGATATCGAAGTCGTAATTTCGTAATTGATCGGGCATGAAAGTCCAATTTTGGCAGATAGTTTCATTTGGATGAAGAACTCCGCACATTGATTGGATGCACAATTCTTTTGGAAAATCACTTTGTACATATTCAAATCTGTAAATAATTTCTTTTAATATAGTGAATAAAGTAAAGTTACTCATTACGGTTATATACAATTTTCATACAATTTCATTTTATATTTTCAATTAACTAAACAAAAACTTAATTTATTTTATTTTAATGTTCAATCTTTAATAAGAAAATAAATAATAATTGTTTTCATATACTAAATTATATATCGAATTAATTATAAAAAAATTCAATAAAATTACCAAAACTTAATTAATATCAGATAAACTAAAACTGTTAATGTTCTACATATTTAATTTATACAAGAAACGAAAAGAATTCTTTGCCTTTAAGAATCGCTAGTACAACATTTATCCAAGTGCCATTCCCATCACGACCATACATATTCATCAACATCTTAACATTCCCAATATATAATTATTCATTCACGAAATAACACCCGCACACTCTCTTACCAAAACCCGAACAAATTCACTTTAATTATCCTTTACTTATTTCTCTTACCGTACGCTATGCCGAGTGGGATTGCGCGCGGCCACTACGCGCTCCTGTTTACAGCCTACGTGCACAGGATCGAATCCCACGAAGTTATCATCGCCGACAATTAGACCCGCGAGTTCCACGTAGCCCTGGAGGTCCACGTAGATCTCGTTCTTCGGGTTGCCATTAAGACGCACGGCCCAGCGCTCTACGTAGGCGCGATTTTCATCGGCGCCTGGGAACAGCTGCACGCAGATCAGTTGCTCCTCTTCGCTGAATGGAATTGATGGTTGAAATTTGGTTTTGTTGGTGAGGATGGGTGTGAATTTATTTATTAAGATTTGAGATTAGAATTTTATTACCAAGGATGGATCAGTGTATCGTCTGAGTGCAATGCGGATTACTAAACGCTTAGAACGATGCCCACGACTATATAGGAAACCGGCCCCCAAAGAACAACGTATAAAATCTATACCATCGTGTAGAGCACGAAAAAATATAAATTTTAAAAAAAAATTTGACCCTTTTAAGTGGAGGGAAAATAGGGAAATGACTACATAAAGTTTTCACCCCCTTTATTACTAAAAATCATAAACATTTGCAATTCCATACACTTTGCACAAATTTTTGGCGCGTTCTAGGGTTCAAATGAAAGTTTATTCAAGTGGCTTCAAAATGCAACCCTTTCGATTTCAGAGCCGCAACCTCATGAGGGTGTAATGCCGCATAATTCGATTAATACCCTTCATCCCCCTGCCGTTTTTTAATTTTTCGACCATGTTCGCACAATTTTTTTTGCAAAAAAGTTATGTAAATCAATGAGTCTGCTAAAAAGACAAGAATATACATAATTTTTATTTCAGGGCCACACCCCTATCTTGATGAAAAATAATTAATACTGACTTTGAGAAAAGGCCTAAATACTGAAGGGGTTCGATTTCAACGATTTGCACAATTTTTTTGTCGCATTCAAGGGTTTAAATGAAAGGTCGTTCAAGTGGTTTCCAAATGCAACCCTTTTGAATTTAGGGCCGCAACCCCATGAGGGTAAAATGTATGATAGGGGTGCGGCCCTGAAATAAAAATTATGTATATATTCTTGTCTTTTAACAGACTGATCGATCTACATAACTTTTTTGCAAACTAATTGTGCAAACATGGTCAAAAAATTAAAAAACGGCAGGGGGATGAAGGGTATTAATCGAATCATGCGATATTACACCCTCATGGGGTTGCGGCCCTGAATTCGAAAGAGGTGCATTTTGAAGCCACTTGAACAACCTTTCATCCGAACCCTTGAACGCGCCAAAAAAATTGTGCAAAGTATATATGAAATTGCAAATGTTTATGATTTTTAGTGATAAAGAGGATGAAAACTCCACTTAAAAGGGTCGAATTATTTTTTTAATTTATATTTTTTTGTGCTCTTTACCAGAACAACGAATAACACATTAATTATACCTTTAATAAAATGACGCTTGATATTTGCAGTTTCATTATCGGAAAATTCTGAGAGGTGTTAATCCAGGACTAATCCTCTCTAATAGATCTAGACCTTCATTTTAAAATCCCATTGTTTAGAACTTTTCAGGATAGGAATAGAACATGTATTATGTTTTCTTCTATTCTCTTTTCTAACAAATTTTAAAAAAAGCGTTTGCCTTTGTAAAAGTTTAATTTTTATTCATCTTTCATAGACGAGATACCGAGGCTTATTTTGAGTTGTTAAAATTTAGTGCTTTAAATTTCTAACAAAACCCTTGGAAGAATGTCGCTACATTTTGGAATAAGTTTATTTTTCATTTGAAAACGCTATTAATTAACTCAATTTATCCTAAATCGTTACTTCTAAAAAAAAGTTGAAAAAACTTAAATTCGTTTATTTTTTGAGCAGAAAAAATACTTGAAACGATTCAGAGT
>JAPYZB010000869.1:0-17029 GCA_030522745.1 Eupelmus kiefferi | reverse complement strand
TCGATTTGGAGCCCACTAAAACCTGCGAGCTCATCCGAGCTCGCGAGCCTGAACGAGCCCGAGCGAGCTTTCTGGGCTCGTTCGAGCTCACGAGCCCGCAAGCCCAAACGCGGGCTCGCGAGCCGGCTCGGCTTGGCTCGAACGAGCTAAGCTCGAGCCGAGCCCAAAAGCGCGAGCTTTTGCACAGGCCTATTATTTGTCAATTTTCTAAAATTGCGAAGCCGTTAACTAACTTATTAAAAAAAGATATTATATTTTCTTGGTCGGACGAAGCACAAGAAGCATTTAACATATTGCGAGATAAGCTATTCGAGCAGCCGCTTCTAATTTTCCTGGATTACACAACCCTTTAACCTAACAACGGATACATCGGGAAAAGCTGTGGGAGGTATTCTCTTGCAGGGGAAGATTGGCAAAGATCAGCCTGTAGCTTACGTGTCGTGGGTTCTCACAGGCGTAAAGAAACACTGAGATACGTTTATCGAAGAGGGTCTGGCACTGGTTTTTTTTATAAACCACTTTAGACTATATCTGTTCGAACTGAAATTTACGTTCATTACGGACCATCGGCCTCTGGTATGGCTACAGACGCATAGAGACCCTAACTCTAGAGTCACACGCTGGCGACTCATGCTTGCGGAATACGACTTCAAAGTCATTTCTAGACCAGGCAACACAAAGATTGCCTACTCACTGTCCAGGAATCTAGTCGAGAAGGTTTTAGCCATCGATACTCAAACCTTTGGCGATATGAACAGGGACAGCAAGCCGGCTGAGGAACCATTAACACAAGCACCACTTTTTCAACATGCTATGACTATACGCACTTGAGATGGACAAAAATCCGAAGAAAAGTATTAAGAAGCGATAAAACTGTTGGCTCAAAGGAAAAATGGGGCAGCAAACCACAGAGCGGAACAGATACGAGAAGTTGCACTCAAGCAGCCATGCAAACTCAAGACGAGGGAAGAGTAACGCCTTCCGTTTATGATAGCGCGCCTGAGCATCGGCCGGAGTCAGACCGCCCGCTCAGAGAACAGGAAAATTTGAAATGAACGGAGAAGGGGATCCAGAGGCCGGCGCCATGCAGCCAAACTATCGCGTAGTTACCTGCAGAGAAAAAATGTGTATGCAACGCTATGGTTATCTTTATTTTATTACAACTGTAGGCGAACCATGCGACGACGGCTCTATGCAATTAAAATTGCAAAATAAATTATCTCAATTTAGGGACTTGTAAATAGGTATACCGAAAATAATAAAAGTAACTTCAAAAAAGCATATTTCCCTGCCTATCCGACGACAGTACCTCGTCGGGCTGGAAATGATTGATAGAACAATGGATATATTGTGCGAAAACTTTCTTCCTACTTTACATGAAAGTGACATGCAGTCAATTAGCCTCGCAAAATCAAAATTTATAGAGAATGTAGATTGGGTTATTATTTTTTCTAAATTAAAGAAAACATTTTTAGAAACCGAAATTGAACTTATATTATGCTAAGGACTTGTACAATATGCAGCAGAGGAGGATAGGGAGAAAATCATTAAAGAAGCTCATTGTTCGATAGTAGGCGGACATAAGGGTGTTACAAAAACTTACAATAGAATTAAACAAAACTTTTATTGAAACAATTTAAAGGAGGATATTCAAAAATTTATAAGGCGTTGCTTTATTTGTCAATTTAAAATGGTTAAAGTAAAAACTAAACAGGCTATGATAATAACCTATACAGCGCCTAGCTGTATGAAAAAGTGGGCGATGGAGTTGTAGGGCCGCTGCCCGGATCGTCGCGCGGTAATAAATACATATTAACTACTGCATTAATTAGAAATTTGCAGTAGCTAAGCCTTCGACTTCAGTGACGGCAATCGATACCGCAAATGTTTTAATCAGGAAGGTAATTTGCATATTAGGGGCCACGCGCACAATACTTACAGATCAGGGCAGAAATTTTTTGAGCAGGTTATTAAGAAGAGTAGCGAAGCGTTTTAAAATTAAGCAGATTAAAACTACTGCTTTTCATCCACAATATAACGGATCTTTAGAAAGATCGCATGCCAGTTTAATTGAAGTTATAACATTTTCCGTTCAAAGTAATAAGAGTGTTGGGACGATTACATTGACTTAGGTACTTCTAATTTCAATACGGGGATGAGCGAGGCTACCTGGTATACACTGTTCGAACTCGTATTTAGAAGGCTAGCACACTAACGAGCGACCGTTTAGACGTCGACGATTTATTACCGACCTTTCACGGATAGTCAGGGTCGCATTTAGTGCTTAACGTTGTTAAAAATGATAATGTAAAAATTCAACTAAATGACACACATACTAATATTGTTCACGCTTACCTCTTGCGCATTTCGCATATAGAGCATGCATGAGAGCAAGCACAATGATAATCATTATTGCTAATTTTTCATCCTGCACAATAAAAAGCAAAACAAAACACATTTTTAGGCATTTAATAGATCGCATATACCCCGCTTTGCACTTACAAACACATAGCCCACGCATAAAACAAGTGTAATTAATTCAAATAAGTTTCGTAAACATTTGTAACACTATTTATTGTTTCAGATAAGAAAACGCACGTTTTTGTTTTTTATCGCAAGTTATTTTTTCCTAGTAAAAAGAATTGAGGCAATTATTGGATATGATTGTTCACAGCAAGTCTCTAATTTAACAAATATTTTCGTTAATGCTTGAAGGCGAGTGTGATATCGCAGATCCAATAGTAAATTCAACAAAAGTTTAAACGCGTTTATTGCAATTAAATGAATTAAGCAGTACGCGAGTAAAACTATGTAAAGTAGAGATAAAAAGAACGGTTACATACTGCGGCGTGTTCTCACAGACTAAATAAAAACTCAGAGGAGAGGTTAAATTTTTAGAAGAAGTGTCGGGAGGACCATGTGAAAATATGCACGTATATGAAGCTTTCAAAATCCGCGATGAATTAATAAATAACTTACGCGAGAACGCGACAACAGTACATCCAATGAGTTTTGTCGGAACGGTAGGTAACGAAGGAAACTGTGATAATTCCGGAACTTACTCGAATCCTTACGGCTACATTTCCAATGTAGTAGTGACAGGCTATTTAACAATACCCTTGCAAGAATATTACGCGATGATAAATCTAGATGAGGTTGAGATAATTTTGAAATCGGGAACGCGCTGCGGGTCCAATAAAAATAGGTGCACGGATATAGAAGCAGGAAATGCCTTTTGGGAGCCGATTCCACCTACTCCATGCGATCAACATAAATACGCTGAATTAAATTCGGGATATGTGAATAAAATAATTAAAAAGGGGAATAAAAGAAATCCAGTTTATGTAATGGAATCAAGTGAAACAACGTTCGCATTTACAGCAGCCGGCTCTATAACCGTATGCTCGTTTGATTTAATATGATATTCGAGTCAATTAAAAAACCGCCGTTAGAAAATTTCGATATTTTTGTATACGTAGATTTAAAATTTGTTTATATTAAAAAGCACATAAAAAGGAAAATTGAAAGTTTTTATCAAGACATTATGTGGCAAAAATGCGAATTAGAGAGGCACGTAATTGCAAACGCATTGAGCATAACAACGAACGGTGCCAGATATGTTTGCATTCCAAGTCACTAAAGAAAGCGGCTATATGGGTATAGTGGCCAGAGAGGTAGTACACTGGATGAAATGTATTCAGGTAGAAGTACAAAGGCGGAGAACAGACGCATGCTATCAAGAACTGCCAGTAATGAGGAACAACGAAGAGTTCTTTCTTACTCCAAGGACGTATATTTTAAAAAAATTTGGTACTGAAGTAACGTGTAATCCTTTAATTGCGCCGATGTTTTTACTAGGCAACGAATGGTAGACGGTATTACCGGGAGAAACAACAAGAGGCAACTCCTCAATCGTTTTAAAGCCCGATATAAAATATACCTGGAATTATACCGAACCTACACCTTTGGCTGAAAGCGGTATATATACGCCGGCGGAGATTCAAGCCCTCCACCAGCACCTAATGTTACCAGTGGAAAGGCCGGCAATGCTAAATACGATCATGCTAGGAATCGCAGGATGGAGTAAAATTCCAAATATTATCAATTAAAAATCCGTTTGACAAAGAAGCAATAAGAAAGCTAGCGGAAAGTTCTTGGAATAAGATCTGGGCGAAGTTTTTAACATTCGGATGGGCTAGCGCGGGAGTAATCGGTATATTCATGATATTTCTAGCCATGAAATTTATTATTGACACCATTATTCATAGCTACGCGTTGCATATTATTTATGGCTGGTCAATACAAATAATAGGAGCCGTATGGAATTCAGTAACACAATTATTACTACATATTGGGAGGAGTAATTCAAAGCATACGCAGAATGGGCCTAAAAGACTCGGTGGCTCAAAACAGGTCATGGGGGTGGTCTCCGTCTACTAGCCCATCGGCGCCTACGCCACCAGCATCTATGGTTTATTAGCGATGAGAAGAATTAAGAAAATATACATATGGTGGAAAGTCAAGTCTATCCACATCTAGGTAGCGCAATCCCATCGCTAGAAACCAAGCAGAATTATGATTCGCGAAATGGTGGCGCATGGGTATGAAGGCAGTTGATTAAAATTTTCCGGTAAATATATAACTATATATTTAAAGTATATGTTTTTTTTCAAATACGGGAGGAGGTAAAATTTATAAAAATTATTATAGGTTAAACATTTATTAAAGGAAAAATTCAAAACAAAACTTTATTATTATTATAAACTTAGCAGTCAAGATAAAATATATAAAAAAATTATTCAAGAAAGGTATTGGAACAAAAGAAATATACAATATAAATATAAAAAATTATGAGATAAGGGGAAATTGATTAAATAATTTAAAATATTAAAATTACATATAAAAATATAACAATTTGCGAAAAAAAACTTGCTAAGTGGTGCAGGGTAGTTAAATTTCCGGCATAGAAATTTATTAAAAAATATAGAAAGCTTAAAACTGTATATAAATATCGAATAATAATTTGAGTTTAATAAGACGCAATATGGCTTTTTAGTATTGGATATCGAATAAGGACCTTTTTATAAATTAACACTAAGAATTACATTCTAAATACGTAGATGGTTATTTTGGATGTCGAAACATCTATAAGCAAAAAGCAAGTCAGGTAATATAAATAATTTATTCAATTAAACACTGTAAATTTGTAAGATTTTAAATCGTAAGAACTATGAAACTGTTAAAAAAACTACGTACTCGTGCCTAAATCGACATTGCGCGCCCTCGAGATTTTACAGGTGCCGTGGCGAAAAGCCATTGTTAAGCGGCTACCTGTAATCGACTAACTGTAGTTTCAAAATGAAACTGCAAAAGTCGATCGTTTTCAAAAAAAATTGATAGGACAGGAGGGAGAGAAGGAGTTTATACGTGTCTTACTGTATTAGTACGGCAGAAGAGGTGCAGAGGTGGCACGCAGTGAGCGCCGCGCAGCCTGCACTCGCGGAGAGACTGTTTCGCGGGATCCGCGCTGAACGGTACTCCGTACGCCATCTCTACGTTGTAGATGGTAGCTGCCGACCAACACACTATGGTAAGTCAGGGATTGACTATATCCATAAAAACGCGCGAAATTCAAAATAAGAATTTCAGTCAATAATTTAAAAGTCATTATTTTACAGTAAAAACCAAGTATCATATGTCATGTAAGGAAAAAGGAAAGAAAAGGTTTAACAAAAGAGGAAAGAATCATCGCTTCAGCAGTCTGTTTTTGAAGAGATTGATGGATTATTTATACGAATTTTTTAGTGATCTAGTATCTTCTATAGAATTAAGCGTATTATTATGAAAATGAATATTAAGTGTTTTGAAAAATAATCTACGGTGTATATTCTTTTCTCTAAATATTATTTTGACAATTGATTTTACGGTTTGTGCTAGAAACATGTTCAGCAAGGGCAGAGGAAGCTTTTTTGTTTCTTACATCTCGTTTGTGTTCGTTACCCCGGATTTTTGGGTTTCTTTTGCTTATTCCTATGTATGAACTAGAGCAATCACTAGTCCATCTTGTAAACGATGTTTTTTGTTTCTAGCTTTTAGATGTTTCAACATCCAAAATAAACATCTACGTATTTAGAATGTAATTCTAAGTGTTAATTTATAAAAAGGTGCGTTTATTTTATCTCTCTACTTGAAATGAATGTTTATTATTAATACTCTGTATTAATTAAAAATTGTATTTTTCAATTCATAAATAGGGGAGTTGAGAATCTCCCGAAACGTCGGCTATAATAAAAATTATCACTAGAAACATTCTGGTTCGTTAAAGATCAATTTATTATTCCATACTCTTTAAAACAACTACCACGAATGATCAACATCTACATAACTACGATTAATATTTCTTTTTACTGCTTTAATATTAAGAGATTAATATTTTAATCAAGGAATTACTCTTGGTCAACGTGACGCCATCTACTAGGAAGTGCACCATGTACAGATCAAAATAACCAAAAATGGCCGAAACTCCCTGTAGACGATGTCCAGGTGTACGGATTACCCCCAGGTCGGCATGACACTTCTACGCGGAAGCGCACCAGGTACTGATTAAAATAACCAAAAATAGCCTAAAAACCCTGCAGACGATGTCCAAGAGTCAGGATTACCCCCAGGCCGACGCGACACCATCTACGAGGAAGCGCATAAGGTACTGATCAAAATAACCAAAAATGACGGAACTTCCTGAAGACGATGTCCAGGTGTCAGGATTACCCCAAGGTCGACGTGACACCATCTATAAGGAAGCGCACCAGGTACTGATCAAAATGAACAAAAATGTCCGAAACTCCCTGTTGACGATGTCCAGAAGTCAGGATTACCCCCAGGACGACGTTACACCGTCTATGAGGAAGCGCACCAGGTACTGATCATAATAACCAACAATGGCCAAAAATCCCTGTAGATGATGTCCAGGTGTCAGCAGTACCCCCAGGATACTGAATATCATTTACAAGGTAGTTTACCTAGTGTTAAAAAAGTATATGCAATAATAAAAAAGCGGCAATCGTTCCAGTCCTAAAAATCTACAGAAATAAAAAAATGACGAGAAATGTCTTATGGAGAAATAAATAATAGGAAATCCCTGCTTTAATATAAAGTGAGTAATATTTCTTTCAAGGTATTACCCCTAGGTCCACGAGATACCATCCACAAGGAAGTGCACCAGGTTTTTATCCCTTTAGACGATGTGCAGGTGTCAAGATTACCCCTAGATTCCTGAAAATCATTTACAAGGTAGTTTACCTGGTGTTGAAAAAGTATATGCAATAATAAAGAAGCGGCAATTGGTCTAGAGTTGAAAATCTGCAGAAATAAAAAAATGACGAGAAATGTCTTATGGAGAAAAAAAAAGTCGGAATTCCCTGCTTTAATATAGAGGAACTGATATTTCTTTTCACTGCTTTAATATAGAGGGATAATTATTTCAATCACGGGATTACCCCCTGGTCCATTCTATGTATATAGGCCCCGACAAGATTTGGGTGAGGTATTAACTCACCTCTCCGTGTGGGCGCTGAACCCGCAGCTCAAGTGGAGGTATGAGCCGTGCCGTCTAGCGCACGCGCGAGCCCCTCTCATACCGGGCTTGACACTCTCGCATGGTGGCAGCTCTGGCCTGCTCATCAGCATTGACTTTACCCACTTTGTGTTTTACCCGCCGAACGAGCTTTTTCTCGGCTGCCTGAAGGTCAATGGGCGTCATGCATGCTATAACCAGCACCGCCAACTCGGGGACCATGCGGTAGAAGCTCGCGATGCGCAAGGCCCCCCTGTGCTGCACTATGGCATGCCTCTTACGGTACTTGTCGGGCCGCAGTGCATCGGCCCACACCTCCGCTCCGTACAGTATGACAGATTCTGCTTCCCGCATGAGCAGTCGATGCTTGCACGGACTTGGGCCTCCAACGTTGGCCATGATCCTGCTAAGATATGATGTCAGCAGCGCAGCCCTATCCGCCGCTTTCTTTATTTGTGTCCAGAAGGTGAGCTTGGTATTAAGCATTACGCCCAGTTACTTGACGGCCGCTTTGGTGAGTACCGTCGCGGCTCCAACCTCCAGCTCTCGTATCGTTGATATACGCTTCCTGGTAAGGAGTACGATCTCCGTCTTCGCCGCCGCTAGTTCCAGCCCATCGATCCACAAGGCGCATTACCTGATTTAGTAGCATGTGTGCTGCTTCTCTACTGCGAGCAGTGATAACGACAGCTACGTCATCTGCATACCCAACCAGGAATATATAGGAAATATTCCATATGTCAGCTCTGAGCACAGAGCCCTGAGCCGCCCCCGCAGTAAGTTCCCTTCGCCTTGTACCTTCCGACGTTTCGTACACAATGTAGCGGTCTCTCAAGTAGTCTCCCAGTATACGGAGTATATATCGGGGGACCCAAAAGTCCCTCTCCTTTGCGACCAGTGCGTTCTCCCAGCTTAGCGAGTTGAAAGCATTCTTGACATCCAGGGTGGCTAGCAGGCACAGTGGCCGAGAGTACTGATTGACTCCATCCGTCGCTCTGACATCCACCACTACCTCCTGGATTACGTCGATTATCGCCCTGCCCCTCCGGAAGCCGTGCTGCCTGTCGGGTAAGTCGCTGCCACTCATCACGGCTCCAAGGAGGGGTGGCTTCAGGAGCTTCTCCAGAATTTTGCCTGCAGTGTCAAGCATGCACAGAAGACGTTAAGACGACGATGCTTCCACCGCCCCTTTATCCTTGCTGATCACCACAAGTCTGGCTACCTTCCATTCAGAATAAAAAATTCCGGCTTTCAGGCAACAGTTGTACATCTCAAGCAAGAGCCCTGGATGACTCTCCGCAACTGCCTTCAATATCTCCACTGGAAGTCCATCAAGACCCGGCGCCTTCTTGTTCTTCATAGAGCCAATGGCCTTTCTGAGTTCGTCCTCAGTAAAGGCCGGGGCCTGCTCGGTTCGTAATTGTGCCGACCAAGTCTTCTTAGGATGCCTGGGGAACAGGGAGTCTACAATGTTTTTGACAGTCACCGCGTCCGTGGAGGCTCCCGTCTTAAAGACCCCTAATTTCCGAGTAACTATCTTGTAGCCCAGTCCCCAAGGATCCCTGTCTACGTCCTCGCTCAGCGCCCTCAAGCATCGGCGTTGGCTCGCCTCGATGGCACGTCGAAGGTCCCTTTTTGCGACCTTATAATTGGTCGCTCTGCGGCCGACATCGCCCCGTTTTCTCGCTCTCGTAGCAAGTCACCTACATCGCAAGCATCTGCGTCTGAGATCCGCAATTTCCTTAATCCACCAGTACACCGGTGATCGTTTTCCCCCTCCGTTGCTCTTTTGTGACACTGCCTCCTCGCATGCTTTATGTATAAGGCGCATAGTTGTCCTTGCTACGGCCTCAGCATGCTCGGATGGCATTAGGTCTCTCGATATTTCGGACAGACTTTGCTGGCTACGCTCTATAGCCTGAGATAATCGCTCCCTATTCATCCTGTCCACGATCCACCTAGGAGACCTTTGCACATTTGCTTCCGTCACTGGACGACTCACATCACGAAGGTGAAACGTAATGTACTGGTGATCGCTGGCGGTAAAGTCCTCAATCACACTCTAGTCATGGATGTGCGCAGCCAGGCGTTCCGTGGCCAGAGAGATATCCACCATGGTCTGCCTGTTACCGGATCTTCTAAAGGTCGAAGACAAGCTCGAGTTCAAAACAACAAGCCTTAGCCTGGACACGAGTTCCATGACCCTTCTACCCCTGAAATCCGGCTAATCAGTTCCCCATTCCATGGCTTTGGTATTGAAATCTCCTGCTATTACCAGCTCGCCTTCCATTTCCCGTGCGGCGTCTTGTAGACCATCAAGTTTGTCCTGAAAGTCGCCTATGGATTCGTTTGGGATAAAGTAGCAACTGATGTACGTGACACCACCGATCTTCACCCAAACGTAACCGGTTCTAGCGAAATGGCGCGCGACGAGAAAGCGCTGTGGGTCTGGAATCCAGATGACTGTCGTTCCAAGAACATCGGAATATCAAACTTGCCCATCTCTGCTCCGGTAATGCTTGCTGATGAGAACAATATCAGCTCGCTTTTTAGAGCACAGCTGGAACAATAGGTGGTGAGCCGTCCTACTCCTATGCATGTTTGCCTGAATTACTATGTGCGCCATTATTCCGTTTATTTAAGGCTGAGCGAAACACCGGACAGGCTCCGAATCCGGATGTGTGTTTACGCTTCTCTGGATCCTCTTGCGCCCCGCAGAGAAAGCACGCAGGCTCGGCAGTGCAGACTACCGCTCTGTGCCTTTCCTTGCCGCATCTGTAGCAAACAAGTGGTCCTATCGGGACCCTGACTATTCCGGGCTTGGTGCCCGAAACCCAGGCACCGGAAGCATCTTGCTACTACAGTGCGCCTCCTTATCCAGCAGTTCACCCAGCCTATCCTGACCTTTCCCTTGTCGAGCAGGCTCGACGCAGCGTCTGCCTCCAAACCGACGATAGCAGCACATTGCTGTCTACGTTACGTCTTGGTGACTGCGACCTACAGCTTGCTAACATACTCTGGCAGTGCGATCTTCGAGGCCTCCTTCACCTCTTCTACTGTTGTGCAGCAGTTCAGGTCCCTGATCTCCAAGGAGATTGTGGTGATCAACACCTGGACGCTGCCGTCTGTGCCCATCGCACCCTTCATGGTGCTGCCGAGCCTCTCCCTGCGCTCCGCGGTTGATTTATGAAGTTTAAGGAGAACCCCGACAGCTCATGTTGTCAGCACCCGCCTAATCTCCACCCCACAGTCCTCCGGTCTGACATTCTTGCGTATGGCCGCAAGAATGTCAGCGCAACTTTTTCCAGCCATTGGTCCAACGAGAATAGCCTCAGGCCGAGCTTTTGGTCGCTCAACCTTTGGCTTTCCCTTGGCAGCAGGGGGCTTACCAGCGTCCTTCTTTTTCACTTTTTTCTTCTTCTTCTTCTTCGCATCTTGTCATTCCCCCTCCATCATCATCATCGTCGTCGTCGTCGTCGTCGTCGTCGTCGTCGTCGTATATCAGGATGCGTCTCCATGACTCCTCGGGTGTCGGACTTCCTCTATCTAACGAGGTATACGGACTAAAAACCCTAGCCTCCATGTCAGTTCAAATTATGTAAAATAAGTCTGGACTCCCACCCCGGCACCGCTTTTGCATTACTTCGGGGGGAGCGCCTTTTTCCAGAACGGACGCATCTCTTGTTTCTTCTCTCTTCCTCGTCCTCTTCATAAGATTTCTCCTCTGCGCATGGCATCGTCAAAATCTCTCTCCTTGAGACGATGGACCGTCCCAACAAAGACCGCGACCTTTGCCTACTCCGCTGTACCTTGAAGCATCAGCCGGACAATGTTGTCCGGCGTGATTTGTCCAAAGCCTAAAACTAATGCGCCACTATCGATATTCCACCTTTCGCATACGAAAAAGGTGTGGTGAGCATCGTCAGAGGGAGAGTCGCAGTAGGCACAACCTGCATTTGCCACCTTCCCCATTTTATAGAGGTAGGCATGAAACAGACCGTGCCCCTTCAAAAACTGACAGAGATAATAATTTACGTCGCCGTATTGACGATTGGTCCATGGAGCTAGGTCTGGAATCAGCCTAGCTGTCCATTATCCTCGCGACTCTTGAGCCCATCGGTCTTGCCAGGCCTAAAACGTCGCAGCTCTGGCAGACCTCTAGGCTTGTCATTTACCGATGCGATTCTTCTGTTGGTGGACGAACCGTCGTTCCTGGGCTAGGAGGTCAATTAATATGACCACCGCTATCACCAATACCGCGGGTTCGGAGACCGTGCGGTAGGAGGACGCTATTTGGAGCGCCCCTCTCCTCTGTAATGCGGCGAATCTTATGCGATATTTTTCGTACCGCAGTGCCTCGGCCCAGACTTCTGCTCCGTAAAGCATGATGGACTAGGCGGTACGCATGAGTAGGCGCCTCTTGGATGGCTTTGGGCCGGTGACGTTGGCCATCAGCCCACTCAGCGATGTTGCTAAAGCCGCCGCTTCGTTCGCTGCCTTCATAATGTAGTCCCAGAAGGTTAGCTTGGAGTCAAGCTTCACCCCCAGGCAATTAGCGGCCACACGTGTCTGAACTGTTGTGTCCACTACCTGCATCTCTTGGATGCGCGAGGTTTTCGCCTTTGTTGTAAGAAGCACGATCTCCATCTTGGAAGCGGCTAGTTCTAGTCCGTGGTCGTCTAGCCAGGAGACGACGCGACGCATTACCTGGTTGATCAGCATTTGCGCTCTCTCCTTGTTTCTTGCAGTTATGACGACCGCGACGTCGTCTGCGTACCCAACCAGGAAAGCCCCCGGGTGATTTCCATACGTAGGATACCGTCAGAAAAGATGTTCCATATGTCCGGCCCCAGTATAAACCCCTGGGCTGCCCCCGATGTGAGCTCCTTCTCCATTAAGCCTTCTTCCGTTTCGTATAGGAGGCGACGATTTCGCAGGTAGTTCTCGAGCATTTTTGTAATGTACTCGGGGACCCGGAAATCGCGCCTCACTGCGACTAGTGCTTTGCTCCACCTGACGGAGTTAAAAGCGTTCTTCACGTCCAAGGTGGCAAGCAGACATATCGGGCGGGAATAGTGGTTCCCTCGCTTTGTAGCCGTTGCGGCCGCCACTAACTCCTGGACTGCGTCAATGGTAGTTTTGCCCCGCCTGAAGCCGTACTGGCGCGGTGCCAAGTCTCCTGCGGTGCGCACAGCATCAAGCAGGCGAGGCTTTAGCAGTCTCTCCAGGAGTTTTCCCGCCGTGTCCAACATGCACAAGGGCCGGTATGATGATGGCGCGTCTTGGACCCTTTCTTTAGCTTATGAGCACCAGTCTCGCTACGTTCCAGCGGGTGGGAAAGACTCCCGCTTTTAGGCACGAATTGTACATGTGCAGCAATAGGCGAGGCTGACTCTTCGCAACTTCTTCTAGCAGTTCTGCTGGTAGCTTGTCTGGCCCTGGAGCTCTCTTGTTTCGCATGCTTGAAACTGCACGCAAGAGCTCCCCCTCGGTGAAAGTTGGTATTTCGTGGATGACGGGTGGCGCTGGCTCATCCGGTCTTGTTGGATGAGTGAAGAAGAGAGCGTCTACGATGTTGGTCATCGTCACTGCGTCTCTGGGGCTGCCTTGTGGAAAAGACGCCAGTTTTCGGGTGACGATTTTATGCCCTAGTCCCCAAGGATCGTTGTTAATATCCTGTACCATCGCGTTCCAGCAGCGTTGCTGGCTAGACGCTACGGCCCTTTGGAGCTCCTTTTTTGCCACCTTGTGGGCGGCTGTCTTGAGGGCTACGTCGAGATCGCGTCTCTTGGCACTTTGTGCGATACGTCGTAGGCGAAAGCATCGTTTTTGGAGGGCCGCGATCTCGTCCGTCCACCATTGAGCAGGTGCTTTTCTCCGAATCCATTTTGTTCTCGGCACTGCCGTTGCGCAAGCCTCGTCAATAATTTCCATGGTGACTTCCGTCACCATTTCGGCTTGCGCATGCGGTGTCAGGTCTTGCGAGACCTCTTTTACGGCGAGTTATCCGCGTTCTAAGGCTAGGGACAGCCTCTCGCGATTTATTTTTTTGATGTTCAACTTGGGGGAAATGCGCGCTACTGTTTAGTCCCGGGCTGGTGCACGATCACGAACACGGAACGTGATGTACTCGTGATCTCTGGCATTTGCGCCTTTGATCACATGCCAGCCCTGAATGCGCGCCGCCAGACGTTCTGTCGCAAAAGAGATGTCGGGTGTGGTCTCCCTTCCTTTAGGCCTTCTAAAGGTGGTGCTGTTTTCGGTGTTTAGCACCACCATCTCGAATCTAGCGATCATTTCCATAACTCGCCTTCCTTAGGGGTCAGGCTAAGGTTCCCCCCATTAAAGGGCCTTTGCGTTAAAGTCCCCAGCCAGAATCAACTCACCTCTTTTGTCCCGCGTGGCATCTTTCAGGCTATCGAGTTTTGCCTGGAAGCTCTCTGTGTCGTCATTTGGGGTGAGGTAGACGCTGAAATAGTAGATGTCGGCGCTCCTCACCCATACGTGGCCGCGGCCGACCCGTGATATGCGATGTAAAATATTCGCAGATCCGGTATCCATTCGCAACTGTGCCAAGCTTGTCGGAGAGCCACTCTGGCCTATCTCTGTCCCGATATTGCTTACTAATGATAACCATATCAGTTTGCTGCTCGAAACAGACCTGGGACAAGAGGCTTTGAGCCACGGTGCTTCTATAAAGGTTTTTTGTTTGCGGTTCTCGCAACGGCCTCCCAATTGGCCTCACACTTGGTTGACCCAGCTGCATGACTTGTTTTGCCGGGCCCTAGATTCTTCGCGACGCAAAGGTAACACGCCGGGTTCAGTTCTCTACAGTCCGAGCTTTTGTGTCCCTCTGCGCCACATCTATTACACTGTTGGCTCCTATCGGGGCCGTTGCACGCTCGCGCCTGGTGCCCAAAGCCGAGGAATTTAAAGCATCGCTGGGCTAATTCGCTGCATTAAATCGGCACAACTGCGATGCGCGAGGAGTATAGCATTTTGGCGGCCGACTCCTCTAGTGTCACGAATGCGAGATACTGTTCTCGACTGCTGGGTGTAGTAAGGCCCACGCGCAGCGTTCCTTTGTAATCTGGAAGTCTTTTCTGGAGCGCCTCGTGATCAAACTTGAGAAGTTCCTAATCTCAAGTGTAGCTTGAGGGACCAGCTGCTTGACGTCTGCTTTACCCCCAACCACTTGTTTTAGGGCTTTGCTAAAGTTTGCCCTTTTGTCGAGGGTCGCTTTCTTTAGTTCGACGAGGACACTTCCGGTAAGCGTCTTCTGGATGGACCGTACCTCAACCCCTCTCACCTCTGGTCTTGATGTCTGCAGGGTTTTGAGGACGTTCGCGTAGCTCTGGCCTCCTGCAGGTTTTAGAAGAACCGCATCCGATTTCGTCTTCTTTTTCCTCTTCTTCTTTCGCTTCTTCTTCTTCCGCTTCTTCTTCTTCTCCTTCGTCTTCTGCTGACCGAGCCCGCGTTGGTTCGTCTCCTGAGGGGCATTTTGCAACGAGGCAGCAGCAGTCACAGCGCCTTGTTGTTGTTGCAGTCGCTCTTAACGCTGCTTCTCTTGCTGTTGTTTGCGCTACTGCTGTCTCTGCTGCTGCTGCTGCTGCTGACAGCTCACCACCCTGTTATTTGGTGACTCTTGGTGCTTTTGATCCCGCGTCAGCTTGTTTTCCGCAGCTTTCGAGATGGACGGCTTCTTTCCCTTTATGGTCGCTTCCGTCCACTCGCTGCTCGTCAATTCAACGCTAAGGCGTTTCTTTTTTTCCGACGATTGCAGGGCCAGAGAAAGGCTAATTGCCTGCCGCTTTGCGCCGCTCCTTGAATGGACCGCTGTATTGAAAAGCGACGTTTTTAGAGAGGACCAGGACTCTGACCTGTACCCCAGATCGAGGGACCCTTACGGAGTACTACCACCCGGGTCAGGTGGACCGACGGTCCCGTTGTCCGGGAAGCGGTTCATGGACCCTGATAACTGGAGTCCCCCTCACCTAGCCAGAAATAGCTCGGATCATTGAGTTGTCCCCCCAATAATAATAATAATAATAATAACAATCCCAGTGACCTGATTAACAAATTCGACAGCGCAGCAATTAATGTGTGGCAGCTTTACGCACAGCTTACTGACTGGAGAGCGTGGGCGAGGGCGACCTTTCAACCTATTGCAAGCGAAAGTCTGCAAGCTCAAAGGTAAATCTGCACCTCCACATGGACCACTGGGAGTGTCTGTCACATCTGGGACTGCTATCTCCTGGGTGCTACGCCAGACTGAAGTGAGCTTGCTCGTCCGATGTGGCCTATGCGGAATGGTATAAGAAGCCGGGCCCTTCGGGACCTTGATCGAGTAGTGCGCACTGGATGTGGGAAAGTCGGACACAATCCCACATTGCTACGGGCAAGCCGCAGTCCGTCCGTACGTATCAGGGCTGGAAAAACGCAGTTTGGGCCTCAGGGAACTGGGGTAGGCTCTGCTCATTTATAAATGTATGAGTAGATCAAAGGGTATACCCGTTCTTGACTATTGCGGCCTGCCCCATTGCGCACCATGCCCCGGCGGGCCCCAAAATGAATCTTTTGTTTAAAGGTAGCAGTACTATCTCGGCAGACAACACTACGCCTGCCAACGACACCCTCAAAACACCTGGGGAAACGAGAGCGAGAATGTCTAGACGCCACGGAGGCACAGATTGGAATAATGGAGGAGCGGTGGCGAGACAAAGAAATGTCACGAAAGACATCAAAGATGGTATCAAGAGCCTGAAAGCTCTGCTTGCAGAGCTACAAGACTACCAGAGTGATGTAAGAAGACCGGTGAACACAACCAGACCGCATAAGAGAAAACCAAGGGAGAGCCCTAAGAAAACGTCTGGGGGCCAAATTAAAAGAGAAGAAAGGTGCGTTGGATGAACAGATTCCTACAATCGAAGTAACTGACAAAAGAGGACGTGACACTACAACCGATAGATCTGACACGGTGACACAGCCACGACCAGGCACCAGTAGGGACTCACTCCTAGAATGGGAGACAGTGACGAAACGCAGAAAAGCGAACAAGACAAAGGAGGACAAAGAACGACCTGCAGGTACAGACACAAGAAATGTGACTAGACAGAGGAGATCGTCATCAAGCCGCGGTCAAGGTGCACCTAAATGCCGCGGCGGGGCGATTCTCATTGTTTCTAAACAAGGACAAACGTTCGCGGACGTAGTACGGAAGATGCGAACTGCGGAACCCTCTGCTGACAACCTTGTGTCACGGTGCTTCTCCGCGGTGAATTTACCTTTTTTTTATTTATCGCGCGCGGTGACTCTAAGCACCGGACAAATAAAATCTTCGCCGAAATATGCACGATTAACCTTAACACGAAACGCGAAACACCCGAAGAAGTCGGCAGCGCACGGAGTCGCGTACCTTCCTGCTGTGCGCTGAAAAGGAAATAAGGAAAACACGCA
>JAPYZB010000868.1:0-17263 GCA_030522745.1 Eupelmus kiefferi | reverse complement strand
TTTTGACAAAGAAAATCTTTTTCGTCACCTTACAATGTAACCCATATAGTTAGATGGCCTTATAGTGTGAATTTTCGTGTATTCGTTTTTCGATTCACATAAGATTTTATCTTAAAATAAAACGCAATCTTAGAAAATTAATAATAATAGCTGATTTTTCGTTATTTGAATTTTCTCAAATTTCGTAGTATGATTCACACATATTATATATAAAAAAAAATTTATTAAATAATAATATTATACTGATTATCTTTTTTTCTATATTACGTTGTACATAATAACCTTCACCTTGTTACATTAAATTTATACTTTGTATGAAGGGCTTATTAGCCCGTTTAAATAAATAAAAAAAAATTAAAAAAAACATTTTTATTTTTCTAATCTAGATGCTATTACATTCATTTTCATATAAATACTATCGATCAGTATTTATTTATCACAATATATTTAGTTATTTCACACGAACCAAAAGGTAATAAATGATAATACACTCATTAATTTCGTCTTCAATCAATGTGCAAGTCGTTAATCTCCAAAAAATAAAACATAAAGCTTTCTCAATTTTGCACGCAAATCACGTAAACACTTTCTAAAAATAGAATTTCAATTTAAACACTTCAAAATACTTTTACAACATGTTATTTGAAAAACTTCCTTTTCTTTATCACAAAGCTCCTCTCCAGTGAGAGGGCAAAAATGACCATCCTCAGTCACCTCCGCATCTTTTATCAAAGCCAAAAACCCTCTCCTTGGCTCGACTGGCGCGAATCATTACACGCGTTACTTAAAAAAAATAAAAAACATTCGCGCAACGAGACGTATGCATATGCACACTCGCAAATTCCCGAAGGCCGTCGCTCGGACGAGAACAGCCGAGTCACGCTCACCGACAGCTGTCACTCATCGACGCGTATAGGGCAGAAGAGAGCTGGCTGCACAATGGCCCCGAGCGCGGACCTATCTATCGCTTATTAATGAACCCACAATACCCGGACGGAAGAGCGAGAGTTTCTCGCAGCCCACGTGGTATCCCCGTCATTTATCCGCGGACGTAGGCGCAGCGCGCTGAAATCGCGCCTAAGCGAGACACCCTCGGGACGAATCCGACCGAGGAGAGAGCAGCTCCGACGCATAATACGTATGTAAGTGACAGGTACGAGATGCGGCTCGTATAATATACGTAAGTGTAAGTCACCGAATATCGCGTTCGTTTTCAAATGAACGATTCAAAGGGGAGGGGGGGGGCGAAGATTTACGCTATGGCGTATGTACGGTCACATCGCGTGCCCGTCGATGCGGGGGAATAGCATTTTGCGCGTTGTGATTTAAGAGGACGAAATATAAAGTAACTGGATCGGGTTGGGAACACCTACAATGTGTCGAGGAGTTAGCCTCGTGAGGCCTTTGATGTTCCATTATAGATGGCTGAGTTATGGCTTTCGCCGTGCTGGCCGTTGCGCAAGTCTTTTAAAGCTATAGCTCCGCGACTCTCGAGCTCGGGTAGTTGCAGTTTACTTTATTACTCGCTCTTTATTGTGAGCATAAATCAGAGAGTTCGCATTGTTTACAAAGTTCCACATTACGGGTGCTTTATGGACTGCTTTTTGACAATAAATAGCACGAGCTAATGTTGTTCATGTATGCGAAACGTTGATCACTGAGAAAAAAATTAGTTGAATCAATTACATTTGAGTTGAATCAATGGAATTACGATAATATATTTAATTTAATAAAAAAATCTTAGTACTAAATAACTGACTTATTAAATAATTGTTTTATTTGTTCAATATTAAATTGATCCGAATACTCGTTATAAAGTTAAGGCAAAAATACTACTTATAAATCAATGAAAAAATTAATTTTTGTTTTATTCTTTATGTTAATAGCAAATATATTGTAAAATAAGTTCCAATTAATCTTATATCCTATCTCATTTAATTTCGTTTTTATGAAAGAATTAGTGCTAAATATTGTTAAACTGAAATGTTATTCCTAATATGTTTCCAGAAATTTTTTCTTCCACGTATACGTTTATTTGTTAATTTGCAGGAATAGTATGAATAAATTAAAAAAAAATTATTTATCATAAACAAAAAATAAAAAATATTTAAAAAATATTTAAACGCAATTTAAACAAATTCTTTTCGTAACGATTTATTAAACCGGATACGAACATTTGATGTATTGCGTTGTTAATTCAACGTGAATATGGGGAAAATTTGTAAACCAACTCGCTACGCTCGTGCCGCAAATGTCGGGGCGGACATCGAAAACATCATGTATATAATTTTAATAAATAAATCTAAAAACATGTAATTTTTTATGGATTATTATTGGATTTTAAAAACATAAATGAACAGTTATTAAATGTACAATTATTAGACGTGCAGTGGTGCTATTATTAAATTTACAATTATTAAACACGTAGTTTTCATATTTAGAAGCAGATTGTGCTGTAGAGTGATTAATGAATAAATCTTGCAAATGTTGATTCTCTACAAAATCTCTTTTCTTTTTATTTGGTGATTCAATGGAGCGAAGAAAGTTTACTTTTATCGGAGAATGCAATGAAAAAGGTTTTTTTTATTAGTGGAAGGGGTTGTTGATTCAGGCAACTTTTTCCATTTACAGTAACGTAGTCAGTATCTGAAAAAAATAAATAATTAAAAAGTAATACTTACAAAAACTGTGATAACAACTTATAATAAAATAATATATTTCTTGCTTATTTGTCGATTGCTCATTCGCATCAAAGTCCTCAGAGAAATCGCCCCAGTTGAAATCGTATGTATCAGTAGACTCAGTATTTTCGTTCGAAATAACCTCTAAACTGGCTATACTGGTAAATAAAATAGTCTTGTATTAATTTCATGTGATGATTCGGCTCTATGGGCATTTATGGCAAAAATCTCCTGACGATTATTTTTGGATTGCTCAATGTAAAATTGAGCTACATTATCTGATCGCCAGCCTCCCGATTCAAACAGAAGTGTAGCTGCAGTCCTCCGGAAACAATATCCAGTGTAGTTTTTAGCGTTTTTTAAAGCTAAATATGTAGCTAAGGTATAAGGAGCTTCTCCAATTTTATTTATATCAATGACTTGATGTAATTCACTTCCGTTTTTTATATTTTTATATTGAATAAAGAATCTGTCTCAAAATTTATCTGGCGGCCTCGATGTGATATACTTTTTAACATTATGGTAAAAAAGTTCTACAATAAATTTTTGTGAATGCTGCGTTTTCGTTCTAAGCACTGATATAATGAATCGATTACCTTCATCTTTAACATTATGGATTTTAAGATTAGTCAGTTCTTCGCATCTGAGTCCACCGTAAATTCCGAATATATAATAACCTGCAAGTATTGTAAATATGTGAATTTAATGGAAATGAACAAAAGAAAGAAGAATTTCTGCTCTTTCTTCTCCTGAGAGTATCAAAATGAAGTAGAGTGTAAAAAAGCAAGTAATCAATAAGTTAATAATTTGACGAAGTTAACCTTTGAACCAAAATAAACTTCATCTGGTGCTTCATTAATGAATTTCTCAATTTCACTCCATGTCAGAGTAAGCGATTGCTTGGGTTTATAATCTTTGTTATTATTTTTTAACAAAGTTTTTAAATTTAAAAATTCACTAATATAAATATTTTCTTTAGAGTTAAAAGTTTTTCTTAACATAGACCAAATACTCTAAAGAGTTGGCGGTTTCAATTTTTCTTTCAATTCTGTGAAGTACACCACCAAATTATGCTCTTCTGAGCTTGAAAGCGACTTTTAGTTTTTAATTTTCTAGTTTTTATAAGTCTCATAGAGTAGTAAGTATCGCTCTCCTGATTTTTTTGGTAAAATTTCTATTTTAATAATAATACTTGCTTCTTCGTCGAATTTTCTAATCTCTTCATCCTCATCTTCAGATTCATCAGACAATATCAATTGATTGTTAATTAACAATCTTTTATCCATTTTGCAAATTAATTATCAGAAACTCTCGATAATCAGAAGTAACTGTTTTTATTGGAGGTACAGGTTAATGACTTTGAATGTAAATAAAACCTTTAAAACAATCTGTCAAAAGTTGCAGTTGCTTAGCTACCAATCAAGAAGCATACGTGGTGAAAGCCATAGTAATGGCTAAATATTATTCTTTTGCTATCGAAAACGATGGCGAAACTACGTACTTTCCACCAGGGGATCAAGAAAAATATTATTGTTTATGTAGTTTACCTAATTCTTTTAAATTTTCAAATGGTATTTTATATTCGTTTGATAATGCAGAAATTGAAGCATCTGTAGGGTAAAGAGTCTATTATTTAATTGTTATATTAATTAGAGCAACCGAAAATCCTGAAAAACTTAATTGAACGCCCCCGAATAGTTTTAATGAAATAATTTATTTGTAATAATTTGTAGCTTCTATCATTCATAAAGATCAGTATAAGATTATATAACTGATCTTTGGTAAACCAAGTTGTAAATGAATCGTTTATTGTCGTATGTGCTCGTCAACGTTTCGAAGGGTCCATTAGCAACCGTATTACTAGTACATGGAAGCATATTTGCTTTTAAAGCACGTTAATATAATAATAAAAAATATTCATAGTTTATTTGTTTTGTGGTAAAAAATAGGCTTCTTTTAATAGTAATTAGGTTTCCGTTAATTTTTGTTTTAAAAGCATGGAATAGATGATAGAATTTAGGATATTCGAATTCTAGTTTTAGTCAATAAGAGTAAATAGTTTATTCTCTAATTGTCTAAAATCGTGTCAGGAAGCGTTCATGAATACAAAACAATTCGCAAACTTGAATTTTGCACATGCTGGTTAGAAAAATATCTTTTAGAATTACTAGCAAACTATTTTTTTATTGACTATAAGCCGAAGAATAAAACGCGTGTTTACAGATAAATCCTATACGATATTTTATTTATTTATCCTATAAATAATTATAATTTCCTATAAATTACTAAATGAAATACTAATTAAAAATATTTCAATACGTTAATCTCAAAAACTATTTAAAAAGTATTACTTCAGAAGTTAAATTTTTTCTTAAAAGTTCGATTAAGAAAATTATAAATGATATAATAAAACCTATCGTGAGAAAGAAAATCATAACATAAAGGAATTCTATTTTAATTTTTATCGATTGAAAATGCATTCCTTTTTTGTGCATGGTCATATAATAATCAAAAGTCGTCAACAATTTTTTGTGCGTGCTATTCTTAGGTTGGTATGTGTTAATATCTAATGTGAAAATATTATTTACGTAAAAATTTATCAATCCAGATTCGAATATTCGATGTATTACGTTATCAATTCGACGTAAATACGGTGAAAATTTAGAAAGCGGAACAAATTCTAGTTGTGTGTAAACAGGCTCTTCTAAGATACTCATAATCGATCCATTTTGTGGATCTGAAAATTTTTTTAAAAATAAATTCGCCACCCATTTTTCAAAGTAGTGCAAGTTAATTTGACCACGAAGTAATTTTGCAATTGCAGAACATCTACAATCTACTTTTTCAGATCCTACAGTTGAACTGAAAGTTTCTGATAATCCTATTTTCTCAAACTCATTTTTTAAGTCTGCGGTTACCATTAATGAAATACCTGAATCGATAAGATCTTGTGTAGTTTTTAAATTATGGAACTTCAAATTTACAAAATTTATCTCTACTAATTGTTGAAAAAGTTGAATCGAAAATATAGCTGATATACAGACAGAACATAAAAATAGTATTTTTTCTTCTGTTTTATGCGGTTTAGAAGAAATAGAGGCTCCGAACAAAATCATGGCTACGTTAAATGTCGTTATAAATTCACTGTTACATTCACATAAATAAGTGACTAGTGGTAACACTACAATAATGACAATAAAAATGACAATTACGATGATTGACTCCCATGGCACTACCAATTGATAGATACCATAATGTTTTATTACGAAAACCTGCCTTGAATCAGTTTTTGGAAAGACAATGTATGAATATGGTGGATTTGTACCGTCGAACATTTTTCCACGAAATAAGCCAATATCAATTGAATCATTAATCAAACTTGGAAATAGACGGTTTTGATATTTGTCTAAATCATCCTCCACTTCACATTCATACGTGAAGTTTAGCTGTTTAGAAAGTATAATTATTAGTTTATACAGTAATCCATACAATGATCCATTTGAGCCCTTCGGGTTATGCTGGTTTACCATGAAATAAGGAAATTCATCATAAGCATATAACTTTAAAGTATACCCATGTAAGTTTTTCAACTTTTGGAAAAAAATTGTTACATTTTGTGAATATGGTATTATGTTGTATTTATTATTAAATGGATTATATTCGTGAATTCGTATATTCCTGTCGTCATCCATAGGCGGCGCATATAATGTATTGATGACACCGACTTGAATAACGATTTCTACAATGATAATGTTTAAGAAATGATGTGACCACAAAGTTTGAAACAAATTTTTCAAATCTTTAATAAAAGAATCTTTAATCATAAAAATTATATAATAACTTCGGGTAAATTCGGCTAAAAGATTCATAGTTTCATTGAATGATTTAATAGTTTTAGGGTTATTATCATCAAGTAATAGAATATTTGCTGTATTGTCGTGCAAGCTTTTAGAGTATATTCGTTTTTTAAGCAAATTCTGTTGTTTTCTGGGGTAAAGCAATAATCCTTCATCGCTTAAAATGTGTGATTTAAATTTACTAATAGTTTTTTGTACTATAAGGAAATATGTTGGTGAAAGTGTTTTTAATGATGAACATGTCAAAGTAACTTCTTTTATGTCCAATTTACCTATCATATCTTGATTTATATGATAAATTAATTTTGATAAATGCATACAACTGATTTGAGAAAAACCAACTAATGCATACAATAATCGTAACGTTTGTACTGTCATATTTAATATTTCTTAAAGATTTTATGAACACTGTCAAAAAATTTTGAAAGAATTTTAATAAGTAGTTATTTAACTTTGAAAGTCTGTCGAAGGACTATTACTGACAACAGTGTATATAGGAAGAGACTTTTTAATGAAAAAGTCAATAACGTTTAAAAAATAAACACTGCTACAATTTTCTAAAAAGTATTTACAGTTTAAAAAATAAAAACAAGCAACTATTTCGATGGATAAATTTAATAGTGATTATGATTTTTATTTTATATTCAAGTTTATTTTAAGTCACTAAAGTAATAATATTGTGAACTATACACATTTGAACTGTTCCTAACTAAAGAGGTAACAGCTACCTTATGTAATAATTAAAAAACTATAATAATGCTTTTATCATATTTCTTTAAAATGTATTTGTTAAAATGCAAAACAAACTAGGATGCATAGAAGATAAAAGAAGAAATGAAATAATGAGCCATTTAAGGCACATGTATCGTAATGTACTATTAAATAAAATATTTATCCTTGTAAGCGAATTACGCTGGGTAGTATTATTACTGTATTATTACCATATGAGCATTGCAATTGATTGTTCAGTCATGAATGTAGCGTTTTTTGTAATATTTTACAAATGTGAGATTTTAAGATTTTAACATCATTTGAGAGAAATAGTGATCACCTACACCGTTAAACATAAAATGCTTGCTCCTATTTTGTTTATCCTTACACAGTGCAACTAACAAGTTTGGATATTTTTTCCAACTGCCTCATACTTTATTATCTCCGTAGAATCACACACAAACATCTGCAGCTTTATAGAAGTCCGCTTATGGATCATCTGGGAAATGAGCAATCAAAATGAAAGACTGTTAAGGTAGCTGTTGCACGACGTAGAAAGTCAAAACATTAACATTTAACAAATTTGTTTATATGTAAAAATAAACATAATAAAAATAAGAATTTTTGATTGAATTTTTTAATTAATATGATTGTTTTTGTAAAAATAAAAGATAGCTTACAATTGCTTATTTGACTTTATTTTACAAAGTCGGTTCTAAGTTTGGCAACGTCTTCTATTGCTTATAGTCAATAATCGACATAACCTAATATTGGAAGTAATGACTCCAAAATAATAATTTACAAGTTTATGCTAATGAAGGTAAAATAGGTATAGCTTTATTACTTGGGCAAAGTACTGATGGCTAATGTCCTGTAACGACATAAAAAAAAATTATAGATAATATCTGTAAAGACTTAGCTATGCTGAAAGATATATAAATATTTTAAATAGTTTTTAAAAATATTAAATTATTTTTTGTTTTTTTTTTTACAAATATATTTATTCTTTATTGTTTTTTTTTCATGGTGTTGCAATAAATTCTACTACATCTAACCTTTGATTTCTAGTTTATTACTATTACTCAATAAAAAATATTATTCATTTTTGTTCTAAATTATATCAACATAAAATAATAAAATAAAATATTAGCATATGCCGTTTCGTAAAGCCTAAAGTACGAAATTAAAAAATGACTGACATAAAACCAATTATACCCGTGTGTGTCGGTCTTTCTCAGATCTTCTCATTTGCGACGTTGCCACATATTATATTACTTAATTTCAAGCTAATTTTTCTTATGTTTATTTTACAATATCTTTTTAAACATATCGACAATCTATTTGTTTCTTTGTATATTTAAAATCTACGATAATGAAAGAATTTGTAGTTCATTTTTTGTTATGATTTTGGATTTCTAAGTATTTAAATTATGACACTTTGTTGCTCAAACGCTACTTTATCAGCATAACAGTACTAAAATTTTGGACTTTGAAATTTAAATCTCTTGATTATTTAATCGGCAAGCGACCCTCAAATGACGCGCACGAGACTGTAATGGTATTATCTTTACTAGATTTAAATTTAAGCAAAATGTCGGATTTTTTATTTTGTGCAACAGCTACCTTAATTCGATTCAGTGGAGCTCTGTATAGATATCTTTTTATCGGGAATTCTCCGTGATCAATTGATAATTTAATACAATGAGACATTATAACGTTAATAACGTACGTTACTAACTTTAAAAGATTAACTTTAGATGTTTTGATTAATCAATTAAACAATCATTAAGGATAATTCATTAAAAATTTCCTTAAATATTGAATCAATTTCTAAATATTCTTTTCGAGAAAAGAAACAATCAATGTTTATACCAGAGATTGATATGAAAGAAGACTGAAATATTTTGTTTCATTTTGTCATTTCTTTTATTTTTAAGGTTTACTATTATTTTTTAATAGTTCCACCCTGGTTGAAAATAGACAAGTTATAAATAGCCAATCGTCAGTTTTTCACCATTTTCGCATGATTAATTTTTAGCGTATATATTGACGAAAAACTGATGAAAAAATGGTCAATTTTTTATAATATATTTAGCAATACGTTCTCTAATATAAAGTTTGCCGGTAATATTTAATAAATGTTATGTTTATGTTTTAGTGCTTGAATTTTGTCTTTAATAAAATATGATTTCCTATAAATTACTACATGAACTACTAATCAAAAATATGTCAATATGTTTGTTCTCAAAAACTATTTTAAATATGTGTTACTTTAGTACTTGAGTTTTTTCTTAAATGTTCGATCAAAAAAATTACGATTGATATTATAAAACCTATCGTGAGAAAGCAAATCATAACATAAAGGAATTCTATTTTAATTTTTATCGGTTGAATACTTGCTTCTTTTTTGTGCATATTCATATAATAATCAAAAGTAGTCAATATTTCAGGACTTTTAGTTTCCTTAGGTTGATATGTTCGAATATCTAATGTGAAAACATTATTTTCGTAAAAATTTATCAATCCAGATTCATACATTTGATGTATTACATTATCAATTCGACGTAAATACGGTGAAAATTTGGATAGAGGAACAACTTCTGGTTGTGTGTAAATAGGCTCTTCTAAAACACTCATAATCCATCCGCTTTCTAGATCTGAATATTTTTTTAATCCAGAATTAGTTACCCACTTTCTAAAGTAGTGGAAATTAATTTGATCACGAAGTAACATTTCAATTGCAGAACATCTACAAATTCGCTTTTTAGATCTAACAATTACTGAACTGAAATTTTTTAACAATACTACTCTATCTAACACATATTTTAATTCATCAGTTACAATTAATGAAATTCCTGAATCAATTATATCTTGTATTGTTTTAAAAGTATAGAACTTCAAGTTCATAAAATTTATCTCTATTAATTGTTCTAAAAGTTGAATCGAAAATGTAGATGATATAAGGATGGAAAATAAATATAATATTTTTTCTTGTGCTTTATGTGGTTGAGAAGAAATAGAAATACCAAACAAAATCATGGTTATATTAAATACCGATATAAAATCGCTGTTACATTCACATAAATGAGTTACCAGTATTAACACTACTATGATGATAACAAAAATGAAAACTACAATGATTGACTCCCATGGAACTTCCATTTCATAATAACCATAATGTTTTATTACGAACACCTGCATTGAATCAGTTTTTGGCAAGACAATGTATGGACAAGGTGGGTCTTCACATTCGTATAATACACCATGAACTAAGCCAATATCAATTGAATCATTAGTTAATGTTGGTATTAGACGGTTTATATACTTCTTGGAATTATACTCCACTTCACATTCATACGTAAAGTTTAATTTTTCAGATAATATAATTATTAAATTATATAGTAATCCATACAATGATCTATCTGAGCCGTCCGAATTATAATCTCGATTTACCATAAAAAAAGGAAATTGATTATACGCATATACTTTCAAAGTATAACCATATAAATTTTTTAATTTTTCGGGAAAAATTGTTACATTTTGTGAATATGGTATTATATTGTATTTATTATCAAATGGATTGTATTCGTGAATCCGTATATTCCTATCGTCATCCATAGACGGCCCATGTAACGTATTGATGCTGCCAACTTTAATTACAATTTCTACAATAATAACGTTTAAGAAAAGATGTGACCACAAAGCTTGAAATAAATTTTTCAAATCTCGAACAAAACTATGTTTAATCATAAAAATTATATAATAAGTTCGAGCAAATTTAGCTAAAACACTCATAGTTACGTTAAATGATTTAATAGTTTTAGGGTCATTATCATCAAATAATAAAATATTTGCTGTATTGTATTGAGAACTAAAAGAATATATTTGTTTTTTAAGTCTATACTGCTGTTCTCTTGGATAACGCAATAATTCTTTACCGCTTAAAATGTGTGATTTAAATTGACTAATAGTTTTTTGTATTACAAGAAAATATGTTGGTGACAGTGTATTTAATGAAGAATATGTCAAAGTAACTTCTTTTATGTTTAATTTATTTGTCATTTCTTGATTTATATGATAAAATAATTTTGATAAATGAGTACAATTGATTTGAGAAAAACCAACGAATGCATACAATAATACGAACTTTTGTTCTTTCATATTTAATTTTTTTTTTTAATTTTAGGACACTATCAATACACAATCAAATTTTAAAAGAATTTTAATAAGAAATTATTCAACTTTGAAATTCTGTTGTAGAACTATTACTGACTACAGTGTATCTAGGAAAAAACTTTTTAACGAAGAAGTCAATAAAGTTGAAAAATAATCAATCGTTTAACCGTTGCAATTCTCTGAAAAGTATTTACAGTTTAAAAAATATATACACATGTGCAGATTTAAAATATAATAAATGAATACTTTAGAAAGTAGTATAAAACTATATTAAATAATCACTTAAAATTTATTATTTGTAAAATTCCTATATCTTATTCAAAGTTTTCAATATACTTATTTTAATAAAAAATTAAACATTATATATTTAATCGAACGTATTGGAAACTTTTTAAATAAAATATTTATCCTCCAAAGCGAGTTACGTTAGTTAGTGATACTATTGTATTATTACCTTCTGAGCATTATTATTGTTTGCTATATTTTTCAGATGTGCGACTTTAGGGCCGTGTGACCATCAAAGTTTTTTCCGTTTTTGTTTGAGGTAAAAGATCCAGATGGAATCATAAAAAAGTGGACTCTACTATGAAACAGCATAATAAAAATTATGACAGAATAGGCTTGGAATAATTAAATAGAACTAAACAAAATATGCATATATATGTACTATTGTTTAAATATGCGTTAAAAAATATGATTTTTTTGTGTTTAAAATGTAAAAAATATTTTTTAGTTTTTCCGTTTCCAAGCACTTGTAAATTGTCTGTCATTTAAACCAAAACGATTCTTTTTTTCTACTTATTTAAATAGTAATTTTTCACTGTTTATTTAATTTTTGATTCTAGGTAGTACTTTATAATATTGTTTTGACATCATAAATTTAGATTCTATTATTTTTTCATGATAAATTTATTTGTTTAAGAAAATTCAATATTTTTATTTAAATATGAAACAACGACTTTGACAATTTTGCCGCGTGACGATGAATAAGAATTCCAAAATCAATTTACTCCATGCAAAAACTATAATTCTAAATTCATTTTTTAACGGTGCTTACCTACAATAATTTCAGACATACAAAAGAATCGCATGCACATTGGATTCTTATGTTTTCGAAAATGTAATTATCCATCTTGACATAAATAGCGAATCGTATTTCTAGAACATTAAAATACATTTTTGTGCATGTTTATTTGTGTTGTTATAAAAAAGGCTTTTTTTAACAGTCGTTAGGTATCCGTTAACTTCTGTTCTAAAAGGATAGAATTGAGGATATAATTTAAAGAACGTTCGATTTCTGGTTTCAATCAATAAGAAAATAAGAATCATTAGCTTATTCCCTTATTGTCTAAAATCAAGTTCGGAAGCGTGCATGGGTGAAAATCAATTCGCAAACTCGAATTTTGCACATGCTGATTAGAAAAATAACTACTTCTGGAAGTGCTATCGAATCATTTTATTAAGTACAAACCAAAGAATAAGACGTGTATTTACACATAAATCTTATAAATATATTAATAAATACAACTCCCTATAAATTACTGAATGAAATAATAATTATTAAAAATATGTCAATATGATTATTCTCAAAAACTATTTTAAATATGTGTTACTTTAGCATTTGAGTTTTTTCTTAAGAGTTCGATTATGAAAATTACGAATGATATTATAAAACCTATCATGACAAAGTAAATCATAATATAAAGTAATTCTATTTTAATTTTTATCGGTTGAAAACTGATTTCTTTTTTATGCATGTTCTTATAATAATCAATAGTAGTCAATATTTCATCGCTTGTCGTTTCCTCAGGTTGGTATGTGCGAATATCTAATAAGAAAACATTGGTTTCGTAAAAATTGATCAATCCAGATTCGTAAATTCGACGTATTAAGCTACCAATTCGACGTAAATACGGTGAAAATTTGGAAAGCGGAAAAATTTCTAGTCGTGTGTAAACAGGTTCCTCTAAGACACTCACAATCCATCCGTTTAGTGGATCTGAATATTTTGTTAATCCTGAAAAAGCCATCCACTTACTAAAGTAGTGAAAATTAATTTCATCATAAAGTAACATTTCGATTTCAGAACATCTACAAATTTGCTTTTTAGATCCAACAATTGCTGAACTGAAATTTTTCGATAATCCTATGTTATCTAACTCATTTTTTAATTCTTCAGTTACAATTAATGAAATTCCGGAATCAATTATATCTTGTGTAGTTTTAAAATTATGGAACTTCATTCTAATAAAATTTATCTCTATAAATTGTTCTAAAAGTTGCATTGAAAATATAGATGATACATAGACAAAACATAAAATTAATATTTTTTCTTGCGTGTTGTAAGGTTGAGTAGAAATAGAGACTCCAGAGAATATCATGGGTATGTTAAATTCCGTTTTAAATTCAATGCTACATTCATATACATAAGTTAACAGTATTGACATTAAAATAACGACAATAAAAATGACAAATACAATGATTGTTTCCCATGGCACTTTCATTTCGTAATAACCATAATGTTTTATTACAAAAACCAGTTCTGATTCAGTTTTTGGCAAGACAATGTATGAACATGGTGGTTCCATACAGCTTTGCAATCTAGCACGAATTAAGGCAATATCAATTGAATTATCAATCAATCTTGGTCTTAGACGATTTATATACTTCCTGGCATTATTTTCCACTTCACATTTATACGTAAAGTTTAACTTTTCAGATAATATAATTATTAGATGATACAGTACTCCATACATTGATTCATTTAAGCCGTTCGGGTCATAATCCTGATTTACCATGAAATAAGGAAATTGATCATACGCATATACTTTTAAAGTGTAACGATGTAGGTTTTTCAATTTTTCGGAAAAAATTGTTATATTTCGTGAATATGATATTATGTTGTATTTACTATTAAATGGATTGTATTCGTGAATTCGTATATTCCTGTTGTCATCCATATAAGACGTATATAACGTATTAATGCCGCTGACTTGAATAACGATTTCAACAATGATAACGTTTAAGAAATGATGTGACCACAAAACTTGAAATAAATTTTTCAAATCTTGAATAAAAGAACCTTGAATCATAAAAATTATATAATAAGTCCGAGCAAAATTAGTTAAAACACTCATGGTTTCGTTGAATAATTTAATAGTTTTAGGATTATTATCATCAAGTAATAGAATGTTTGCTGTATTGTAGTGTGAATTGAAAGAGTATATTTGTTTTTTAAGCCTATACCGTTGTTCTCTTGGATAAAGCAATAATTCTTTATCGCTTAAAATGTGTGATTTAAATTGACTAATAGTTTTTTGTATTATAATAAAATATGTTGGTGATAGTGTTTTTAATGAAGAGTATGTTAAAGTAACTTCATTTATGTTTAATTTATTTATCATTTCTTGATTCATATGATAAAATAATTTTGATAAATGCATACAACTGATTTGAGAAAAACCAAAGAATGCATAGAATAATCGTAACAATTGTACTGTCATATTTAATATTTTTTTAAAATTTTATGAACACTATCAAAAAATTTTAAATGAATTTTAAAAAATAGTTACTTAACTTTGAAAATCTTTCGAAGGACTGTAGTGTATCTAGGAAAAGACTTTTTAACGAAAAACTCAATAACGTTCATAAATTATCAATTTTTCAACTGCCATAATTCTCTGAAAAGTATATATAAAGTTTAATAAATACAACTATTCCGATAGAAGAATTTAATGGTGATTGTGATTTTTATTTATAGTCAGGTTCATTTTAAGTTACGTAAAATAATAATATAGTGAATTAAACATATTTGAACTGTTTCTAACTCGAATGGTAACAGCTACTTTATATAATAATTAAAAATGTCTTTGTTAAAATGCAAAATAAACTAGGATGAATAAATTAAAAAAGAATTATTGATTATTCAACTAATTCGCATTCTTAACTTTAAATCGTCCGACGCTTCTAAAATGGAATTACATCTTTGTTTTATCTGGATAATAATAATAGCTTGATCTATTTGTAATTAAAGATAAATAAAGAATCTGTAAATCTCGGCGATCCACGTACGTTTTTGTTTCTCTGACGTTTAGACGTGTAACGCAACGTCCCTTTTCAAAGTAGTTAATATAAACTAATCATTGCGGATTTGTATTGTCGGTATTTAGCACGGAGCTGACATATCGATTATGTAATTGACCAAAGAAAACGACTTTTTTTTAGATAGTTTATATTAACTGCCTTGAAGAGGGTCGTTGCAGTACATGCCCGAAATGTTAAAAACGTTGGCAAAAAAATAAACATATATAATAAACATATGTGGTTCGCGAAGATCAACAAAGTTTTATTAGCCTTTAACTACTCCGGAACGATTAACTATCCATGATCTATTTGTATATGCAGATTTAAAACATAATAATTGAATACTTTAAAAAATAGTTTTAGACTATACTAAATAATTACTTAAAATTTATTATTCGCAAAATTTCTATGTCTCATTCAAATTTGTGAATACATTTATTTTAAATAAAAAATAAATAATATATTTAATGGGCTGTATTAAAAAAATTTTAAATAAAATATTTATTCTGTATTATTACCTTTTGGGCGATTAAACTCAAAAATAAAAACCTGTTAATTCGATTAAGTTGAGCACTGTATGGATATTTTTTATCAAAAATTCTCTATGATCAATGGGTAATTGCATTTAGTACAATAGGACATCATAACATTAATACCGTACGTTATTAACTTTAAAATATTAACTTTAGATGTTTTGATTAATCAATTAATCAATAGTCATTAATGATAATTTAAATAATTTCCTCAAATATTCAATCAACTTCTAAATATTCTTTTCAAGAAAACAAACAATAAATCTTTATACCAGAGATTGCTACGAAACGAGACTAAAATATTTTGTTTCATTCTTTAATTTCTTTTATTTTTAAGGTTTACTATTAATTTTCCTTTTTTCATTTTTTAAAAATAAGTCTTTAACTAAAAAATACTTGTAAACCGCAAAAAATGATATTACCTTTTTATCTATTTTTGTTTTCGTATCCTTTCCTGGGTAACACTGTTTGAACAATATTGCTACACATATGCTAACTTATAAAAATTTATAAGTTAACATTATTACTTTGTACCTACATAAACTCTTAAAAAATCATTACTTTCTCATAAATAGCCTTTTTACTAGAAAAAATCAATATTTTTGTTCTCACACGAAGCAGGAAATACTCCAGAAAAGAATTCAAAAATAAAACAAATTAAATTAACTCGTGATTTTATGTTTGATTTTTGTGAAAAAGCGATCTATTTCGTCTGAGGTTGCAGCGATACTGTCTAAAACCAACATTCGTCGCGTAAAAGCTCTCATTTTTTTTGCAAACTAAATTAGATATCAAGAGGCGCGTTAGCACCTCGAACGTAAGTAGTATCATTTACATGTATATAATATTTTCATACATATAAATGTAAGTAGTGAAAGAAAATATCGAACAGTAAATATTTTAACTCAACAGTTAAACAATTAGTTTAGCAATTTTACCATAAGAAAACAAATCACGCTTCTATTATACTAATAATTAATATTAATTTATAATAATTTTAAGTAGATGAAATAATTATAGTTTGTTAATTTTTCCAAAATTTAACTACTCATAGTGACAAGCGAAAATGACGACTCGGGAAAAATGCATAGTCTCACGATATGAAGACAATTCAAAATCTTTTTTATAATAAAAATACGAATAATAAATCTGCGTGACACTCATCGTCATAAATAGCCAACCATATGCCTATGAAGGAGCGCTGCTATTATACGCAATGCAA
>JAPYZB010000866.1:0-17030 GCA_030522745.1 Eupelmus kiefferi | reverse complement strand
CCTCATTGAACTATGAACATGCGGAATCGCTAAGCTCGCGTTGAAAAATATCGCGCGATGCACACGCGTAAGTATATACTTATACGTCGAGCCAATAGCAGTGGAATTAGGATTCTGCATAAAAAATTTTTTTTCAGCTTTGTTATAGAATGTTTTTAAGAAAGATTCGATCTTTTTTCGATTTGAGAGTTAATAACAATATTCTAGGGGAGTTGGAAATTTATTTTATGTCACGATTGTTTACTGTATTGGTGTACTAGAATGGTTAAAATGGTCACTATACCTTCGCGAATAATATTATCAAATCAGTGATAAAAAAATACATCTCTAATAATTTTCAAAAATCTATAAACTAAAACTAATACAATTCTTTATGCAAAATGGTAATTAATGAAAAGTCCGCGTTGACGCATGGAGCACCCCGTAAATACTGGCGCCAATCAGACGGCGCTTTCTTTATTAGAGAATTAAGACTGCGCGATCTAAGCGTGCTTATTAATTTTTATGCTTGATTTGTAGATGGCTAGACAACTCGCTTGAAGATCTCTCTTAGATCGATTGTCAAAAAAGCAGGAAGGATTGCTTCATGCTACGCAATATTCCTTTTTTTATTAGCATATTGAACTTATTTACCTATTTGCTTATTTTTCATCGGTACGTACAGGAAGAAAAGAATTGAATGTTATTTAATTTGTATCTGCTTCGACCAATAAATTAGCTAATTCAAGTCATAAATCTTCCTAAAAAATATTCTCCTGCGTCATTGAACGACAGGTCAAAAATTATTATTAATGATAGCTTCGAATCAAAATAAAGCTAGAGTTGAAAAAATTGTTTGCCCTCGCACTTGCCGGCTTTATTATTCTCCGCGAACCATTCAACAATACAACTTCTGAAAACATTTAGCATGAGAAAGCATAAGCTATACTTCCGTTTTAACCCACAAAAAACTGACGAAATCTTTTTTTTGGCGCGCCTTTATAGACAGTAACCAAACACATCGACTTATACAGCGCGACTTTCATGTTCCTGGAAGCAGAGAAATCGGGCTGCATCAATGAGAGCATGTAGTTTGGCACGTAGCCAATACGAGGACGTTAGCCACTAAAAGCGTTGACCCTTTACGTGTATATTGGGCGTTACATGTGAATTGATGTACTCAGAATTTCTGTTACCAAACAGTGCTTACGAGAATAATATAAGTATTGCGAAAATTCAATGTTACGCTTTGAAATCGTATTACCATTGTTCGAGAGACAATCGAAACACGCTTGTATATACACGTTTATTTATATAAATTTGCAAAACAGTTTGGCTGAAATTTGTTAGTGTTATTATTTGGGAATGTTTTTATTTTAATTTGATAAATATTACGTAATATTTGTGTGTTTTTAATTTAAACATAAAATGTGTAATATAAATATTTTTTATTAGAACAAACAAACACAAGTAATATAAGTTAATAGGTTCGTGAACGGAACTGCGCAAAAAGTATAAAAATTGCCGCCTGTAATGCTAGTCAATTAAAAAATAACGCAGCTCTAGTGGTTTCTTACGTATTAGCGTTTTTTAGCGTGAGAATACGTTGATATATATCGCCCGTGTGCTACAATTTTGCAAACGTGACTTCGACATAATTTGACACGCTCTTTGACGCGTGGCTAAAAAGTTTGTATTTGATACGGTGAAGATTCAGAAGCAGTGCTGAATTTATAATCGCAATTCAAAATATTACGCCGGATATCGTATATAAACCAAGAAAATTTTGCGTTTGAAGTTTTTTCGATCTTTTCTAAATTTTTAAAAATTGTGAATGACTTACAAGCAATGATAGAGAAAACATGTCTAAAATAAAAAAGTAGAGAATAACAATTAACTCGCTGTAAATCCGGCTTGTCTATACGTGGCTTGACTTTGCAGAGTGACTTTTTTTATTATATAACAAAGCTTCCTGTTCGAGGATACAAAAGAGGCTATTATGTGAAGTCAATTTGAGCAAAATGGATTTTTTTCTGTCACCGACTGTTTGCTTAAAAATCGCAAATCGTCTCACTTTAGAACCATCACGCTCGTTTGCATCTCGCTTTTTTAAAATAAATATACCGAGCCGTTTTTCTGCACAAGATCGGTTCAAGGTTGCCACGTGCCGACTATTACTCGGTGAATGACCGAAATTTGAGCGTTTCGGAGAACAATGATTTTTTAAGTTATTAAATTTTTTTAAAGCTTGTGACTTTAATTGACTATGTGATAAACCTTGTTAAAACCATTATCAAGATAATTCATTTTGGAAAAAAGAAAACTTGAATTACTAATGTTACCTAAGCAAGAATAAAATTATTTACTTTAGTCTACTTGTGACAAGTCTTATCTATTTGCATTTACAATGAAGAAGAATTGTGGAAAAATTACAATACTGTTTAGTAAAGCCACCGCAAAATGTAAAATTTCAAAAGATAGACTATATATTTCATAGGAAATTTTATAAGACAATACGTTTGACAAGACAGCATTATAATTTTTTTCACACTTGTAGTAAAATTTTCTATGAAGTATCTAACAATCTTTTAAAATTTTATTCTACGGTAGCTTTACTGACCACTATTTCAATTAATCAAACGATTCTTTCCTCACTGTACAGGGTACCCACCTTTACAAACTAACTCCATACCAATTCTATACAACTACATCTACTGCCCATCCACAAACCCTCATCCTCACCCCCGCACCTCCCAACCACCCTCACTCTCACCACCAACATTTTCCCCTCAGCCCGAAAAATTTCATCAGCCCACCTTTCTCCCACACCCAATCCCTCGACCCACGAAAGTCCATCTCGGCTTTGCATCATCCACGGGGTGTGTCCCCCGCATGCAGCTTAGATCGTTCCAGCCTGGTATGCGAAGGTCACAGTCTCGCTCCCTCCTTCGCAGCCTGCCTGTATACACATCGCGCGAGAGGCTCGTCGCCTCGACCAGCCAATGGCAGCGCTCGGCCGCGCTTACGCCTTTTTCCGCGCTCGCGCCTGGTAACAGGCCCCTTTGCTATGACGTAGACGCTTCTTTATTTTTCCTCGCCGCACGAGCGAGCGCACGTATATAGCTGTGCATTCTGAGAGATCTGCGTCTAAATGGCGAGAGGTGAGAGAGACGGGGGAAGTGATTGCCGCTGTCCTATGTAATTAGGCGATCGCGTGATGTGTGGATATGTATAGGTTGCTGCGCTCGCTTGGGATTGCGGCTTGGAAAAGCTGGAGATTTTTTTTTTAGGTGGCAGGTGAATTTTGAGGGCTTTGGAGACGGAAAATTTTAGTTATCGGCAAGTAGGTTTTTGCGCGGTTAGGTGAGACAGTGTCTTTCGCGACTCGGTACGTATCTACTTGCGCGTTTAAATGTGGGCATATTTTATGTCAGTTTATGAATTATGAGCCGCGATTATTTTAACGTGCTTATCGCCCGAGGTAATGCATTTTTTATTTGTTTTTTCTCTTTCAACTTCGTATTCTTTTTTTTCTTCAAACGCCGATGCACTAACAGCTAAGAAAATAAATTTGTACTAATAGGGAAATAAGATATTTATTATTAGACACTACTTCAGAGATGTGTCTTCCGGTAATAGTTCGTTCTCACTTTTCTACGTTTGATCGAATTTTTATGCGTATTTCCACGTAATATTAAAAACAATTTTTAATAGTAGACTATTAGAGATGCGATTACAAAAATATAAACAACTCTTTGTCCAATTAAAAGAATACTTTCCCTTGTTTTTATCCGCTTCATTTCTATAGGACCACACATTTTTTGGATAAATGTACCCTCCAGCAAAGATGATGAAATAACTACCGATGATTACAAGTGTAGAAGTCGTTTCAGGAGATTGAAATACTACTCGCTGAATGCTAAAAGGAATTCTATTAAACATTCCTTTGATGGCTTATTTCACTAATGGAGAGCTGAAATTAATTTATCATGATTAATTATTTTAATTTATCTTTTGAACTAATTAAGCCCATAATATATAAATAAGGTTCTTAATTTTTAATTAAAATTTTTTAATTTACTTACACGCAGCATTAACGAGTTCGTTAAAAAAAAGTACGTTTCATAAAAAAATTGTAATAATATTCTAACACACGTTTTTTAGTGAACATCAACGGTCAAACTTTGAATTTATTTTTGCCTGTTGTATCAAATGATTAAAATTAACCAAAATATAAATGTTTATCTCTAAAAATTCAATAAATATCAAGCATGCAAATGTTAAACAAAGTTTTAGTATACGTAAGATTTAAAACACAAATTTTATTCTTTGTTTTACTGATAAAAAATTATCAACTTCCATTCAACTTACATTGGTGCGTTTTTGCATCGCGGGCGGTCTTTTTTTTTGTCGACGATAATAAGTTGTTTTCCTTGACTTTCCCGTCTTTAAGTGCCAGTTCTTCGATCTAAGAAATATCGCAAAAATAAAGCAAAAAGGAATAAAAATTACAAGGTTTCATTAACTTATATAAATAGCAGAGCAAGCAGTACGCCAAATTGCAATGCTTTTTTGCTTTAGAATATAAAAGTTCCCGTTTTCGTGTACATGTATTTTTAGCGGTAATTTTATAGTAAGAAAATACTGACCATAAGTTAACAAATAAGAAAACATTAAATTTAAAAAATTTTCAAATTCTAGCATATATTTTAATTTAATATAAAATATACCTGCTTGAAATAATAAATAAAACTGTAATTTAAAATAATAAATTCTAATATATTTTAAATATAAAACTATTATTTGTATTAAAAATTCTCATGAACAGTGTCATTGATACCATTAAAAGATGTATCATACATATTGCATATAGCATATTCAAGAAAAAATCGTACTAAAAAATCAAAAATTCAAACAAAATTCCAATCTTTATAACACCCCCAATAAAAAATAAATTTCTTTCAACAATCCCACAACTCCAAACCAAGCAAAGTAAAAGCCGACGAAAGTTCACATTATTAAAATTATGCAACTCCCAACAAGCGGCTCGTTTTTCTCTTTGCACATACTCAATACTCCCCAACGCATTTCGCTCGCTCGATCGTCATAGCTTCATTTTCAACGAGATCGACCTTCGAATGCAATATATTGGCTTCGTTTTCGAGCCGTTAGATATATACACACACTCGCAGGACGCACGCACAAGTACATCGGCACTCAAACCAGACACCCCGGAATTCGCGGGGCGCCAAGTCGCGCGCGTGACGCCAGCAGGCCCGCAGCGCCTCGGAGCTCGAACTACGATGGAAAGTTTTCGATCTGATCGACCGAGGCGGAGAAATTTCTTCTTCCCCGGCGCGCGCTGCTTGATCAAATTGTTTTGCCGGCGCGCGCTGCGCTGCTCGCCCAGTAAATAAAGGGCAATTTGTATGTTATACAGCGACACTTTTCCTCCATGCCGATTTGTTGAAAATTAATTTTCTGCGGCATTGTAACTTTCCGCTCGCTCTCGTTCCGACTCATTGGCTTATTTACTTCGGAGCTTTTTCAAGCGCGATGGAATGAAGTTGAGCGCGAGGGCACGCTAATTTGAAGTGCAGTGTTGGGTATGCAGCTGGAGAAATTTTTACTTTTATGAACGTTTAGATCTGTGATTTAATATGTGTTGAACTGGGTACTTGAATAGAGAATGGAATAAATTTAGGAAAACGATTCTTTTAATTGTACTAATTTTACTAAAAAAATGACAAAGTCATATTGTCCTTAAATTTTTTGTGACCCTTATTTTACGTTTTTTTTTTAAATTGCTTTTCACTCAATATTTTTTTCATTCACAATTAGAGGATTGTAAGTCAGTTTTCTAATTTTAATAGTTTTTTTCAACTAAAATAATGTATTCACTAAAAAAAGAGTTCAAGGTTTATCAGTGTATAAGCATTCACGCATCCGAATGCATGTCGCGGCAAATACTCCTTAACCCAAATGATTATCTATCCGTACAACCAAGGATCTTATTTCCAATGGTGTCAGATAGAAAAATTGGAATTTATGACTTGTTCCTTTTTTTAAAACATGTAATCAAATTAATTTGACTTCTTTTGCATAAATGCGTAACAAATAGAAAGTTACAATAAATCAAGAGCATGTGGTAAATCCTTTCAAATCGTAAACGACTAAGGATATATATTAATTTTTAAGCAGATGAATATAAATTTTATGTAACGTATCACGATGGTCACACACATTTTACTGTTCAAAACATAATGTTTTAATTATGTTTCAGTGGTATTTTAAATCATACAAATATCTTGCGTATTTTATGTCATCTAAAACCAAATATTCTATTAAAAAAATATAGTATTAAAAATTTCAATTTTAACAAAGAAATTTATTTTTAAATAGTTATAAAAATAATACTATCCTATTTATAAAATAAATAAATAATCATAAGCTCGATTGAAATTGAATATATTTTTATTTTCATCCTATAGTTTCCATGTATTTACAGGACGTCACATTGTACTTTTGCAGCTAAGTTTCAATAGCACAATAGCACAAATAAGTGATAGAAATTAATAATCTAGCATGAAAACTTATTCAATTACAAACATTTCATAAAACGAGTGATGCATTTTGCAATATTTCAAATACAATAGATCTTGTGATTCTTTGCGTATAAAAAATAATATTGCTAAAATTCTAAACGCGAATGATCATGGCAAGATCAAGCGCGGCGCATGATAAAAGTTCCTTAACGTGGAATTATAATCCTTTACGATTATTCAACAATCCATTTACATAAAAAATGCTTATAAAGTCTACATCAGTTAAATTTCTCAACAGTGCGAGTGTATATGTAAAAATCATATTTTTCACAATCTCTCTTTTTCAAATCTGCCGATAAAAAATATCACATCCATTTTTATATGGAATGTAAAAGCTAAAAGTCTTTAGTCGATAATATTCAGATTTTCTGGTTATTCCAGCAATAAAAAAATCAATTTTACTATTTAATTCGATGTTTAAGTACTAAGCATGGATTCAACTTGATTTAAGTGTCAGGTAAGTATATATCTATGAGCTGCCTATTGCAAAATGACTATAAATGAAAAATATAATCAACAAAATATAAATGTTATTAAATGTGAAGGGATTTGAAAATTGCCTTTGGTGAATAATGAACCTCAAGTATTGTACAAGAGTTTAACGTTAATAATTAAATTGATGTGATGAGAACGTAAATGACTCTGGTGTGAGTTTCATCGAACTGAGGTGTGTTCGACGCGTAAAATATGTAATGTATAAAAAAATAAAAAAGCAAATAATTGATATCCGCGATATTGATAAATGAGAGCTTCAATACTTCTGAATAAAGTTTCAATATATATATAATATATATACACCTCATCAAGGAATCCTACTCCATAAAGGCACTTGGAAATAGGTTTTGTTTAGTCGCTACAACAGTCAATAAAAACCTAGCAAACTTGATGCACTTTATAATACTAGGTGCGTGCTCTCGGTGAGTCGACGAGGGTTGTCGAAAATTTTACATGGACCCTCGACTATAACGATTCGCTACAAGTGTCAAGCCGAATATATATATAACCTTAGAATTAATTTCTATTTTTCGCTCGAAAGCAATCAATTCCAATACTGCACTGTGATAATAGTTCTCTTTTTCTGTCTTTAACTTCTTATTCTTTTTCCTCTGTTAAATAATAAAGTCTTATTTGTTTTAACAATTTGTATGTCTTGATCCTCGCATTAAAGGAATCAGAATACTTGGACTCTGAGCTTGCATGAGGAATGGATCTTCCAGGAGTTGGGCCGCAGTTGCTCGATGAGCTGGATCACGTACTAACATCTTCTCAAGGAATTTCTGCAGTCTTGGACTCACCTAAAAATATTTAAATCATTTTAATTTTTTATGCAAATTCTCTTATTTTAACAGAAATGAAAATATAAAACTCTGGATAAAACAAGATTTAAAACTAAAACTCATCTTATTAAAGTTTACCTTTTGTGAATTTTTCAATTTCGGTGGTGGCATATCCCGAATACGTCGCATGGCTTGTAGAGGCGGTTCATTGAAAAATGGTGGTTCTCCATCAACCATTTCAATAATCATAATACCCAAGGACCAAATATCGACTTCTGGACCATAAGGTAACCTAATTTAAAAAATAATAAGAATTTTAAGTTCATACTATTAAAAGAAAAGTATAAAAGCAAATAATTACAATTATAAAAAATAATTATAATTTTTTATTCACAAATGGAAATAATAGATAGTAAAAATAAATTATATTTTAACAGCTTTTATACATTTTTTTACTTCCACAATACATTAATTCTTATGATTTAAAAAAAATAATATTTCGTAAGGTTATAATCTCTAAGCTCATAAGCGAGAGAGCTCTTTTAAACGTGATTCCCGCTCGAAATCTATTAAATTTTACAACATTTGTTAAATATTAATTTTTCAACATGCAATAGCTACTTTCCTAAAATAAAATTTGAATATTCTTAAAGAAGCAACAATATTTTACGGAAAGGTAGAAAAAAGAGATTTTTATTTTAAATTCTTCTTAATTGACCTGGCTTAGAAAGATCAATAAAATAGTATCTTATAAATAATTTTTTTGTTCATTCTGTTTAACACTTTATAAAATAGCAGAATAGAATACCTTTTAATAAAAGCTCGTAATTTAACAATTTTTTTCAATAAGTAAATTACAAACCTTTCTAAAAATACATAAATATCAATAAAATATAAATTTGATTTGAATAAAATCAATATGCAGCTTTATTGATTCAATCTGAACTACTATTTAAGAGCTCTTATTTAAATTTATAATACATCAACCTTATTTTATTAAAATTATTAGATTTATTAAGAAATTACTGTAATCTACTTTATGCTTCTCTAAATAGACTGTGGACGATATTGAGAAAATCAATACCATCAGTTAAATACATGCAACGACTTTTTAAGTCTACCCAAATCTACGTTAAACGTACAAATAACTGTGAGTTTGATAAATTTGTGTTAAATGGTTTCCTTTCCCTAGTGTAAATTATACCATAAAATAAGATTAAAACTATTACCTAGAAATAACTTCTGGGCTCATCCAATAAGGCGTCCCTACAAGTGACTTTCGTTTAGGCAATTCCTGTGAAACCTGCGCACAGAATCCAAAGTCCGACAGCTTCACTCTTCCGTCCGCGGTCAATAAAATCGAATCTGACTTGATGTCTCTGTGTATAACACCCTGAGAATGTAAATACTGCAGGGGTTTAAGGCACTGCAAGCAAACTGTTGCTATCTGGCTTTCATCCATTTGAGAATGTGTCACGATATCTGTGAGAGCTCCACCCTCTAAATATTCCATTACTACCCAAAGCTCGTCGTTCACCAGGAAACTATCGTACATTTCGACAATGTTTGGATGATGATAGTCCCTCATGATTACCACCTCGTTAAATAGCAATTCTCGACGCTGCTGTTTTCGAAGGTCCATTTTCTTTACTGCTACTTGACGATTTGTGTTTCTGTCTGTGGCGATGCACACGGTACCCGTACTACCTTCACCGATTTTTAAGAAATTTTCCAAATTCTCTCGTGGGTCTCCATTGCTTACCTAAAATAAAACATTAATTAAATATTAATGACTTTAGAATATGAAATAATTTTTAACAATTATTATCAATTATGAAATTATTACAAACTTGAATAAACAAATTTAATTTGAATCATTTTTATATAATATTGTAATTAATTTACAGTTCAGAAATTTAATGAAAGTACTAGTAAAAGCATAAAAAAATAAACAAGTATGTCTACGTACCACCATTTGTAGTGCGGCTCTAAATTGTTCATGAGTCAGCCTTTGTTCTGGGTTCTGTTTTCCAGAGTTATTCGCAACTGCACCAGACCCTACAGCTAAATTACCAGATGACATGGCACTCTTCATATTCTGATTTTGATCCGGAGTTGTACTGACTCCTGGCATTGATGAAAGGGCACCAGCCTTTGAGAGATTATGCATCGATTGTGAACTCTCAATAGGCTTTTGGAAGTGAGTATGGAAATTGGGATTCTCCACTCCTCCATAATTTTGTGTGTGTTTGGTAACGTTGTGAGAACTAAGCTGACTCAAGGGTCGTTGAGAAGCTATCGAGCCAACAGGAGATACTTTAGGCTGTGTACCATGTAACATCATACTCTGTGGCACTGGTTGCTGCCTCGATGGATCCATCTTAGAAGATTGCATATTTCCATTGTATTGAGCAGCCGGAGGCATTGTTACGGATGGATTCATTCTTTGGAAGTCATACTCTTGCATCTGCGGTATATTTGAATTGGAAGGCGGACTCTGAATATTCGAAATAGGACTCATGTTTTGGAAATTCATTGACAGATTCTGTGCATTTGTACTCATATGTGGCATACTGGGTGATGATTGCATGTTAGGATTTAAGTTTTGAAGATTTGGAATCATATTGTGTCCTGAATTTGGTGGTGGTCCCACACTTGGTGAATTTTGTCTCATTTTATCAGCATAGCCATGAGTTTTATTGTAGTTGGGATACATTTGAGTTGGAGTGGGATTAGATGTCATTTCCTGACCTTCAGGAACTGATGGTGGCAAGTTTGTATTATTTCTGTAATCCCTTCTTAATCGAGGTGGACTTGAAGATCTTAGAGAATTCGATCTTGCAACACTGCTCATTTTTGGCAAATTATTTTCTGCTGATTTTTCACTAATCACCATTTTACCTGTTCTTGGATCATTATGACCACGTACTATGGTTTTCAAATCCAAAATCTCTGTGGGTGTAATCTCACTGGGGTCGACTAACGGAAGAGGTCGATTGGTAGATTTCAGAATCTGATTATTTCCAACAATTGAAGCCCACTGCAATGGTAATCCAACAAATTTTCCTTCCCGTTTATCAAAACCAGTGTGAACTCTGTGTTCAAAATTTGTTGGAGTTGAGATTTGAGGTTTCTTCTTCTTTTTGGCAAACATGATGAAAACTCTTATAATTTGTCAAAGAGTCAAAGAAGAATCTAAAAAAAGAAATGTCTTAATTAGTAATATATATACATGAAATATATAATACCTGATATTATTATGTATCAATATTTACAGACTAAATTTTTAAGATATTTAAGAGTAAAATATTTTAATTTGAAATACCATGAATCATATGTTTTAAATAACCATTGTTTCATAATTTGTAAGAATCAGTAACACAAATAATATATGTTATAAGAATATAATACGAAATAGACTATTCTTTTGAATAAAATAAAACAAGATAAACAGTTACTAGCAATATTGAGTGTCTTTACTATTAATAAAAATTATTGTTTTATCAAAATTATTAATCATAAATTCTGTAATAAATAGATTAAACTATTCTATTATATCTTACAAAGTGTTATAAGTTATTAATTTAAATGATAAAAAGAAAATTCAAAATAATTTAAAAGGAAACCATAACCAGTGATTCTTTAACTGCTTTAAAAAATGGCTAACCAAGTTCTCACACTCCATGCAAAAAGTACACGAAACAAAAGTATAACAATAATAACCAGCAGTTCAACAAACTGGAGCAATCCAATAAAAAAAGTCCAAATAGCCCAGCTTAATAATAAGCACAGTGCTCTAAAAATAACACACGTCAAGCTGCACCCGCCAGCCTCAATTAAGCACTCCGGCAGCTGGATGCATCCTGTGCACTCCTGCAAAGCGAACAATCTCCCCGAGCAACACCAAAGCAGCAATGACTAAACCATTTAAAAAAGCAGAACACGAGCTTCTAAACATATCATCATAAACCTACTCTCCACCAGCAGCACTCAAACAGAAAACTCAACAAGGCACATCAGAGGCATTCCAGAGTGTCCGCGGCAAACAAACGTCTCCGCGCCTGTCAATAACAACGAGAGCAACAAACTCGGCTCGCGTCGCGCAAGTGGCCATCTAACAGCAGCGCACGCACCGCGCGAATTCCAAAGAACGGCGCATTCCTGGCTTAGAATTATGCGGCGCTCTTCTAATAGCAGAAAAGAGGTGAACGTATCGCTCGGCTGCGCGCTCGAGGTAAAAGCGTGCTCCAAAAACGTATAGGTAGTAGACACAGACACAGAGGCAGTTGTATATACCTACAATGAAACGACGAGGAGGGCGTCTCTGATGCTGGCCTCAGCGTAGTAGCTCTCTTCCAGGCGTAGTTCGTCATAAACCGGCGGCCGTTGCAGCCTGGCGCTCGGCTCCTCGGCGACTTTCCAATCGCCAGCAGCGGTCGGCCGACATTTTCTCTCTCTCGCTCCAGGCTCGGCGGACGAGCTCGCTCTCTCTCTCCCTGTGTATATATCCTCGCTTCCTCTCGTCTACTGTAGAACTGCGGGAAAAGCCCCGAGAGAGCAGGTGCGGCTCTCTAATTCTCCCCTGTTTCTCTCGAAGGAAATACACTCGGCGAAGTGAAGGTATACGTATACGCTTGTTGGGTGTATAGCTAGGCACTAGGAGGGCTTCTTCTGGACGGTGGCGAGGGTATTAAATCACAGTTTCGTCGGATACACACATAGAGACAGCCGCTGCAGCAGGGCGCGGCGAGAGAGCCTGTCACTACTTACGCACGCCGCCGCGGAGCTGCTGCATCCTGCGCGCTGACGAATCCATATCACGCGGGCGTATACACCTAAAACTCTATATACACTCGTTGTCTTTCGCGAGACGATCTACACCCTTTTTTCTCTCCTCTCGATGTATAACAAGGCAGAAAACACGAGAGAGAGAGAGAGAGAGAGAGAGACGGGGGCCAGAGAGACACGCGCGCGTAAAGTATAAAATACACACGCGCTGGGAGAGAGCTGGGCGAACAGGTTGCGGCGGAGCGCCACCTGCCGGCGCTTTTCGGAGCTCGGGTTGGTATTCGAGCAGTGGAAGCCCGATTTATGGGAGCCAGCGAGAGCCGCGCGTATATACGCAAGCATATCGCGATTCAATGAGGATGTATGTACGGGGGGAAGAAGGTGAGAGAGCGGGGAGCTGCACTCGCACCCGTTTATTGAGATTGCGCGCTCTATAGGAGCCTTTTTTTATGTGCTGCTGTGTACGTGTACGTGTGTGAGAGAGTGCAGGCCGATGCGCGCGCGAGCTATGCGGATTCCGGCGGCTTTTTGAGCTTCAATGGTATAAGTGGGTCGGATTTGCATGACAATGTTGCCTCTTTTTTTAGCGGGCTGATTAACGATTTTTTCGTTTTCGAGTTTTTAGAGGGGCGAGGATTTTGAGAGCGGGGATCAAAAAAACGGAGCGGTTGTGATTTTTTAGGGTTTTTGGGGAGATGGATTGATTGTTTGGTGAGATGTTTGTATAGTATGGGAAGTTTATGGATACCGTAAAAGAATAATAAGGTAGCTCTTTATGAAGATTCGTTTCTAAGAAGATCAAAAGTGGAAATTAAACTAGACTATGTAGCGATCATCATTAGATTGACCGTGGGAATTACATGAATGATTCTTACAATGTGATATATAATAAGGTATTTTACAAATAAGGAGTGCTATCTCCCACAATTATCTAAATAATGTTACAAATGCGCGTTAAATGAGAGTAATGAGATACGTCATAGGCATTATGCAAAAGAATATTATGTATTTTCCCTTTCCTTCTTTTTATTGGGATAAAACAATATAAAATTTATATAATTTCATATTGGATTATGTACTACGAGTATTCAACTAAAAGTAAACTATTTTTCAAATTGATTAATTAATTATGCATATAACTCAAATCTTATAAGAAACCTGACGTATCAAACTTTCTTATACACCACGATACACGGAAGACTTCGAAAAATTCGCAATCTACGTATAACGAACCTCTCCTAGCAAATTACCTTCGCGCATCCGTGAGAAAAAAGTTCACTTTTTTTCACGCACACAGAGCGCGCAGGTACTTTTATTAAAGGAAATCGTCGGCTGTTACATTTTTTCTCAATGACTTTCAAGAAAGTACGACAGAAATTATACACACTCGGGGAGAGCCCGACGTTAAGCCGCGCAACTAAGTAACTGTAATGTACTTACTGGCATTCCAGCAGCTCCGGCGCACGTGTATAACTCAATTATCAAAGCAAGACGTCGTCTCAGGCATATACTTGAAAGATCGTTTAACCGAATTCCTGAAAATAACGTTTATCTTAACACGCCCTCGTACATACTTCAACCATCCTCCTACCGTCCTATTAAACCCACAAGCATTCAAATCTTCGACTAAACAAGCTAAGTCACGCGTCCAATTAGCCACAAACTCGGCCATTACAGCAGCTCTCTCTAAAATTCTCGGCGAATCCTCTAAACAATAGCAAACCTTCTAACGAGATTCGCCAAAGCTGATTACAGCTCAGCTTATAACACAGTCCGGAAAGCAGCCGATCGTCAACTGAGAGACGGAGTAGGCTGAAAAGCTTCCGGTGCGGAAGCTCCTCCCGTTTATAAATAATGCACGGCTCGATCGTCGGGATAATTGCAGGCTTCGAACTTTCAGTTTTCCTCTCCACCCGCTCGGATTTCTCGCGACGATATTTCCAACCCCCCTGCGAGTTATCCGTCTCTGCCTTTTATTCGTTATTCTTCGCCGCTGGGGAATGTACTTGCCTGGGAGTGCATAGGCTCGCGCGGATGTAGAGTCGATATTGAGCGTGAAGAGAGCGACGGAGGTGCGATGGGCTTGAGAAGGTCTGGAAGGCAAGGTGAATTTTGTGTTAGAGTTTTGGAAGGGATATAGGGAATAATTTAATGAAATGTCGCGGGGTTGTTGTTGAAGAGTGCGGATTGGGCAGGGGTGCCTTGTTGAAAGGAAGCAATAGAATGCAATTTAATCTGGAGCAAAAACCAGTAAAATATTAGATATTTTGCACCAGTCTCTCATTAAAAATCATTATTTTTAATGGTTTCTATAACGTTGGTTTGTTTCAACCGAAATAATGTATTTTTTAGTGGGTGGATGCTAGTTTGTGTTGATAATATTCGTTGGTGAAAGAGACTTTGATGAATAGAAAATTTTTGCTATCTTGAAATTGAAAAATTTTTTATGTCTATATTAGCAATTTTTTGTGAAAGAAATTTATTTTTATTATTTTCAAAATTTAGTTTTATTTAATCATCCGCAGTGATTACTCGGTGATTCAGATACCCTATTAGAAATAATTGATAGTACTAAATCGTATACCATAGATTACGCTTGTTTTTGTACATTTCACTATGCTTCCGTCTATCTTTATAAAACTTTATAACACATAAAATATTCATCTCAATGAAACAACATACCGTAAACCCTGCCAACTCTCCGCATCTTCAACAGCTTTCGGCGACATACGCAGTTCCCACAGAATCATAAAAACCCGCGCGCAAATGCAGATTTCCAGTGGGCGTTTGGTCTGAATCGTTTCAGTCTCAATCTAATCGGCGTCTGGCCAAGCGAGAACGATGTCGACAAGCGCTCGGGCCTCAAGCAGCTGCGCATCCCGTTTATGGCTCTGTGGATGCTGGTCTGCCTCTTCTTGCCGCAAATGTACGCGCTTTCGCAAGTTTTTCGCCAATTGCCATTGGTGATCGATAACTTGACGACGAGCTGCGCTGCCCTCACCTCCTCCATGAAGCTGCTCCTGCTCTGGAACAGTCGGCAAGGTGATAGGCTTTGATTAAAAAGGAAATCGGTTACAAGAGTTTAATGAGATTTGACAAGTTGGGAGGTTGAGATTTTTTTTGGAAAGTGTATTTTTTTGTGATCGATTGCGTGAGTAGAAAATTAAATTGATAGCCTTAGTTGGTAGTTAGTAATGAAACTGGTTGCAAAGGTCTGGTAACATACATAAAGTACATACGAGAATGGCATAAATGTACCGAAGTACGGATAAAAGCTGATGGAACTTTACATCGACTTTTATAGAATTCTACTATTAAAAGGGGTAAATTTAAACAAATTTTTAGACAGATTTATTTAATTTAATAGAAGACTATATTACTATATTACTATACAGAGTATCTCCTTTTTAAAAACTTTTTTCACAGTGGCCACAAAAGCATTAAAGTAAATTTACTTTTAATTTAAATTTCAAATTATATCGCTATACACAATTCTTTAAGGATGTTTTTTCCTTTAGAGGCAGATATAAAAGAGATAAATCTACTCAGGGGTATCCAAAGTTTTATTTTATATACAAAAAAAAAGAAAAAATATTGTAAAACATCTTGAAGATAATGTCACAATCAGAATACTAACGTATATAAAAACGTCAAAAAATAACTTAAAAAAATAACTTAAAACTGCATCTTAAAATTAAAGAGAGCCTGCTACGTATAATAAAAAAAAACTAAAAATAATTTTATTAAAATTCATTAATCAGTTTAAAAACTACGACGATATGTAAATGACGAGTAACACACATGCGGATGCACACATTTTTAAAAATAGATGCGTAAATTTCGCATTTTTTACATAGAATTTAGTTAGTGTTATGACCCAGAGCCTTGTCATCTGTAAAGGTAATCCTAATTGTATATAACGTATTTGTAAATGGATGCATTTTATTCATCTCATTTTCAATAGATACTGCATTATGGATTTAAATTTAGCATGCGGTTTTATCATTTTCCTTATTTTTATTTATAAGTAAATAAATTAAAAAATATATTATTTTAACTGAACGAATTTATTAACCGATGAAATTTTAGTATTACACAATATTTACTATCCCTGGTAGAAAATTGACCATATTCTGGGCAGAATTTCTGGTCAACAAATGTTAAAATGATATTTATATAAAAATTCTAGAAATGCTTCGAACAGAATTTCTAGATAAGTGCCATTTTAATGTTTGTTGACCAAATATTCTGGTCAGAATATGATGGATTTATAAATTCTCCTTATCGACGGCTCCTAACTGTAAGATTCTATCTTAAAAGTCAGTTCTATATGATGCCACCTCGAATTCCGAACCATATAATTCTATCTCGTAGACCAGTT